>JAUCMX010000024.1:18699569-18839286 GCA_033459395.1 Hemibagrus guttatus | reverse complement strand
AGCATTTGAAACATATACCTTTATCCCTGAGCAAGGCTTTTTTCTCATAGAGGGGTTTGTTTCTAAATCTCATGCATTATTGAGATTTTTTGCTTTTTGGGTCTTCTTTACTTGTAGAAATGGAAGCTTATCTGGAAGTGTCTCCATATGAGGTAACTATCTTCTTTGGATCTTTGTTAATAAATCTCTCAGTTCACATAACTTGTATAGACTTGACAAATATTCAAGACAACTTGAGTAGTCCTTGGCTGGAACCATTGGGAAATTATTCAGCCACTGAAACAGTGACCTTTCAATGCAGCAAAGCACTCGCGTAGCCTCTCCCATGCTTTACATGAGGCAATGTTTAAGGGGTTGCTGAAATCCACTGAGTGTATACATTTAACCTGTTCACCAGATTCTTTTCGCAGCAATTTAGTCAACTTCGTTAACTGTATTGGTGAATGAGGAATACCATGCATGATAGTTCTCAGGTACAGCCCTAAAATGATTAGCTCTTGTTGTGCTAAATATTGTGACATGGGCTTGGAATGAGGTGGTGGAGTGGCTGTAGGGTAGCATATGACTAGGCATGTAGGTTTATAGTGGGGTTTGTTCCTCTGACGTCAGACTTTGTGTCAACCTTAGTTGAATCAGGTACGTTTGGTGCAGGTAAGTGCAGACTGTCAGCCTTTTCAAGCATTGGTTGCACTTAAAAGACTGTAATTGCAGCATAACCCTCACAGATGGACACCATAATACATAGCTGTCATGTGATTCTGCATGGAGTAGGGAAACTATAGGAGTGAGAATGATTTCTGGAAATCTGAGATTGGACATATTTACTGATGCATTCAACTTTGACCTTCTGATTCTGACTTTCCTTCCTCATCCAGAACATGCACTGCTTCAACAATCAGCACTTGTTTGCACACAACTGCCATGTTGCAGTGCCAGCACATCCAAATCTGTGTCTATTCTAAATGTTTCAGACTGATAGAGTTAGTTACGTCCCTGTTAAACATATGGACAGTTTTTTTTTTCAGCATCTTTGTGGTTAATTTTCTCTGCATTTGCATTCTTTTTTATGACGGGAGAGAAACAAGTCAGGCATTAGAATCAGTAATGTGCATCACACAAATGTCATCAAGTACGGGAGAGTGGCACAGAACCTTACAAGGGGCGTGTTGTAATAGACTTTATTTAGCAGTTTGCACATACACTTGCATGGACGAAGCTTCGTGCCTTTACTAGTTGCTCTAGTAAAACTGTGTTGTTGTTTTTTTACTCACTGCTGTTTTATCAATGGCAGGACACAAAGTAATCAATCAGAGTCAATCAAAGATGTGGCTAGAAGCTATTAAATCTTTCATTTGAAGCTCCAGAAATTTTTAACATTGGAATGGAAAAAATGGGGAGGCAGATGTGATGAAGAACCCTTCTGTTGGTTACAACCATCATCAGCAAGTTTTCATAGCAGATGAGGAGAGGATATTTAGCCAGCATCTTGAGACAACATCTGCCATGTACTTTGTTTTTTGTCCAAAAGAGGGAAAACAGGATCATGTATAAACTATTCATAGCCATCACAGACAGATAATTATGAAATAAGTAAGTATATAAATAAATAAATACCTAAATACTGTACATACATACATACATAAACCATCTTTGCTTCATATTCTTATTCCATTCATATTCACTGGCAAAGAAATTATCAGTCTATAATTTTAATGGTAGGTTTATTTTAACAGTGAGAGACAGAATAACAACAAAAAAAAAAATCCAGGAAAAATGCATTTCTAAAAAGTTATACATTAATTTGCATTTTAATGAGTGAATATAATGAGTAATATATATATATCTCTTAAACAGTGGCAGCCGGTCAACCGGTCAATAGGGGGAGCCGGGGCGCTGCCCCCTTAAAGTTAGCCGCCAGAGAAGAATGCTACTTTAACGCGTTAACAATAATTATGTATTTTAATAATGAAATAAAATCATTTAGTCGTACTATTCCACTGTTAGTCATATTAGCATTTATTTAAAATAAAAAAATGAAAACTGTTTTTCGTGTGTGTGCAGGGCGCAGGACAAACAAGTGTGTGTGTAGGTCCGTAAACCTTTGAAAGCTAACCCAGGCTGAGCTCTGATTGTCTTTGGGGCACAGCACTCTGCACCCGAACCCGCCCACTTTTGTTGTTAGCGAATCAATATTGTTTTTATATATTTGGCGTCATGTGATTGGACAATTCTCAATGAGTCTCATTACCGCTCAGCAGATTGACAGTAGTGGTAATCTAGCCATGGGGGTCACAGTCCAGTGACTTCTGTGTCGGTACCAAGCCCGGATAAATAGAGAGGGTTGTGCCAGGAAGGGCATCCGGCATAAAACATTGCCAAATTTAACCATGCGAATCTTCAGTATGAATTTCATACCAGATCTGTCAAGGCCTGGGTTAACGACGACCGCCATCGGCGCCGTTGACCTACAGGGCGCCGGTGGAAATTGGGCTACTGTTGGTCGAAGAAGTAGAGGAGGGAGGAGAGTGCACAGACAGAGAGAGAAGAGGAAAGGTAAGAGTGTAGGACTGAGAATAGGAACTCTGAATGTTGGTACTATGACAGAGAAATGTAGAGAGCTGGCTGATATGATGGAGAGAAGGAAAGTGGATATACTGTGTGTACAGGAGACCAGGTGGAAGGGTAGCAAGGCTCGTAGTATAGGAGCAGGATTCAAGCTGTTTTATTATGGTGTGGATAGTAAGAGAAATGGGGTAGGTGTGGTCCTGAAGGAGGAGTTTTTGAGGAATGTTGTGGAGGTGAAGAGAGTGTCAGACAGGGTGATGAGTCTGAAGTTAGAGATTGAAGGGGTGGTGTTGAATGTTGTTAGTGATTATGCCCTACAGGTAGGTTGTGAGTTACAGGAGAAAGAGAGATTCTGGAGTGAATTAGATGAGGTGATGGAGAGTATTCCCACGGGTGAGAGAGTGGCGATAGGAGCGGATTTTAACGGACATGTTGGTGAGGGGAACAGAGGTGATGAGCAGGTGATGGGCAAGTTTGGAGTTAAGGAAAGGAACCTAGAAGGACAGATGGTAGTGGACTTTGCTAAGAGGATGGACATGGCTGTGGTTAACACTTATTTTCAGAAGAGGGAGGAGCATAGAGTGACTTACAAAAGTGGAGGTAGGAGAACACAGGTAGACTACATCCTATGTAGAAGAGGCAATCTGAAAGAGATTAGTGCCTGTAAAGTGGTAGTGGGAGAGAGTGTAGCCAGACAGCATAGGATGGTGGAGTGTAGGATGACTTTGATGGTCTGTAAGAAGAAGAGGTCAAAGATAGAGAAGAAAACCAAGTGGTGGAAGCTGAAAAAGGAGGAATGTTGTGAGGAATTTAGATAGAAGTTGAGGCAGGCTCTGGGTGGTCAGGAAGTGCTGCCAGATGACTGGGAAACTACAGCAGAAGTAATCAGGGAGACAGGGAGAAAGGTGCTGGGTGTGTCATCTGGAAGGAGGAAAGAAGATAAGGAGACTTGCTGGTGGAATGAGGAAGTTCAGGATAGTATCCAGAGGAAGAGGTTAGCCAAGAAGAAGTGCGACATGGACAGGACTGAAGAGAATAGACAGGAATACAAGGAATTACAGCGCAGAGTGAAGAGGGAGGTGTCTAAGGCCAAGCAGAAGGCATATGACGAGTTGTACACTAGGTTAGACACTAGAGAAGGACAGAAGGACTTGTACAGGTTAGCTAGGCAGAGGGATCGAGATGGGAAGGATGTGCAGCAAGTTAGAGTTATTAAGGATAGAGATGGAAGTGTGCTCACAAGTGAGTAGAGTGTACAGGGGAGATGGAAGGAGTACTTTGAAGAGCTGATGAATGAGGAAAATGAGAGGGAAAAAAGAGTAGAAGGGGTGAACTCTGTGGTACAGAAAGTAGATAAGATTAGAAAGGATGAAGTCAGGAAGGCTTTGAAGAGGATGAAAAGTGGAAAGGCAGTTGGTCCTGACGACATCCTGGTGGAGGTCTGGAAGTGTCTGGGAGAGGCAGCAGTGGAATTTTTAACTAGTTTGTTCAACAGGGTTTTAGAGAGTGAGAAGATGCCTGAGGAATGGAGAAGAAGTGTGTTAGTGATGATCTTTAAGAATAAGGGTGACGTGCAGAGTATCAACTATAGGGGGATAAAGTTGATGAGCCATACAATGAAGCTATGGGAAAGAGTAGTGGAAGCTAGGTTAAGGAAGGTAGTGGAAATTTGTGAGCAGCAGTGTGGCTTCATGCCCAGAAAGAGCACAACAGATGCAATTTTTGCTCTGAGAATTTTGATGGAGAAGTATAGGGATGGTCAGAGGGAGTTGCACTGTGTGTTTGTAGACTTGGAGAAAGCATATGACAGGGTGCCAAGAGAAGAGCTGTGGTACTGTATGAGGAAGTCAGGAGTAGCAGAGAAGTATTTCAGAGTGGTGCAGAACATGTATGAGAGGAGCAGGACAGTGGTGAGGTGTGCTATAGGTCAGACAGAGGAGTTCAAAGTGGAGGTGGGACTGCATCAGGGATCGGCTCTGAGCCCCTTCTTGTTTGCTATGGTGATGGACCAGTTGTCTGAGGAGGTCAGACAGGAGTCTCCTTGGACAATGATGTTTGCAGGTGACATTGTGGTCTGTAGTGAGAGCAGGGAGCAGGTGGAGGGAAACCTGGAGAGGTGGAGGTTTGCGCTGGAGAGAAGAGGATTGAAAGTCAGTCGTAGTAAGACTGAATACATGTGTGTGAATGAAAAGGAGGGAAGTGGAACAGTAAGGTTACAGGGCGAAGATGTGAAGAAGGTACAGGAGTTTAAGTACTTGGGATCAACAGTCCAGAGTAATGGAGAGTGTGGGAAAGAGCTAAAGAAGCGAGTGCAGGCAGGTTGGAATGGGTGGAGAAAGGTGTCGGGAGTTCTGTGTGATAGGAAAATATCAGCGAGAATCAAGGGGAAGGTGTACAGGACAGTGGTGAGACCGGCCATGCTGTATGGTTTAGAGACAGTGTCACTGAGGAAGAGACAGGAGTCAGAGCTAGAGGTAGCAGAGCTGAAGATGTTGAGGTTCTCTTTGGGAGTGACAAGGTTGGACAGGATTAGGAACGAGTACATCAGAGGGACAGCTCATGTTGGACGTTTTGGGGACAAAGTTAGGGAGGCCAGATTAAGATGGTTTGGACATGTTCAGAGGAGGGAGAGTGAGTATATTGGTAGGAGAATGTTGGACATGGAGCTGCCAGGCAGGAGGCAAAGAGGAAGGCCAAAGAGGAGGTATATGGATGGAATTAATGAGGATATGAATCTAGTGGGTGCAAGCGTTGAGGATGCAGAAGATAGGGATAGGTGGAGAGAGATGATTCGCTGTGGCAACCGCTGAAGGGAAAAGCCGAAAGAAGAAGAAGAAGATTGACAGTAGTGGTGGTAAAAACGATTCTTTTTAAAGACTCGGGTTTTGTAGAGTCACTCACTGAAATGAGTCATTGATTCCTTTTGAGTCAACGATGTCCCTGTGTAAATTAAAAACAATAAAGACTTACGATGCCAGTGCAACAAAAATTTATTTTAAAGTGCCACACACACACACACACACACACACACACACACACACACAAAGTTTAACACAAATATAAAAATGAAAAATGTGCAACTCAGGTTAACAATTATGTTAATCAAAAATTAAATATGTTAAATGTAAAAGTATCCAAATGGAATAAAAAAAAAAGCAAACTGAACAAAAATGCAAAATATGCTAAACATATAACTATATACATAAAATGATTTGCCTATAAATTGGCATTTAAGAATGTCAGCTCTGAGTGTGTGTGTGTGTGAGCCCTGTGATGGGTTGGCACTCCATCCTGGATGTATCCTGTCTTGATGCCCGATGATGCCTGAGGTAGGCACAGGCTCCTGTGATCCCGAAGATAGATTGGATAAGTGGTACAGACAATGGAAAAATGGAAATGGAATGTCAGCTCACACACTTTGGAGGTGCTGAGACTGCTTCTCTGGTTTGTTATAATTCTCAGTCTTAGTAAACACAAGTTCAGAGGGCACAGAGGTGGCTACAATACAAAGTCTGCTTTTCATCACAGTGGATAATTTTGTATATACAGGTGCTCTAATTCTCCAGAATTCTTTATCAGAATGCTCTGATAAAAACCCCTTTATTTCCAGCATTGCTTCCGCATGAGGTTTCTGTATTCTTGGTCGCAGGCTTGTGACCCTCTCCTCAAAATCAGCCCAAACCTGAGGGGCAGACTCATTGCAGCCAGTGGCAGCACTGGTACCCTCCACCTTAGTGGCCAGTGCTGGTGTTGCTATTTTAGTCATTTCAAAGACTACTCTTCCCATGGCATCTTCTGCATTCTGTTCACTTACAAATGCATGCTTTTTGAACCTTGGGTCCAAAAGAGTTGCATCTGCAAGCTCATGGACCCTTTTAATCAGCCTGAAGCACTTATCATATCTCACTAAGCACTTATCATATCTCCGATCATCACCTGGTATCCTTCACTATCACTCTCCCTATCCTGCCTAAACTTAACTCCCAGCAGCTCTCTCTCACCCACCGAAAACCTCCACTCTATCTCTCCTTCCTCTGTAGCTTCCTGCACTCTTTCATCTCTTCATCTCTTCCTCCCTTTGACTCCTTTTCCTCCCTTTCCCTGGACTCAGCTACTGACACTTTGCTCTCCTCTCTTTCCTCAACCATGGACCTTCTCTGCCCTTTGTCCACTATACGCAGGAAGAATTCTTCTACTGCTCCTTGGCTGTCAGACGTGCTTCGCAACAATCAGAGAGAACTATGATCAGCAGAGAGGAAGTGGAAGAAATCTAAACTTGACACAGACCTCATCTCTTATTGTATGCTCCTGTCCAAATTCTCTTTGGATGTGACTTCTGCCAAGACCTCGTTCTACAAGGAAAAGCTTGAAACTTCTGCACAAGATCCCAGAAAGCTCCACAACATCTTCTCATCATTACTCAACCCTCCAGCTCCACCTGATCCATCCTCCCTGACCACCGAAGATTTTGCCACTTTTTACACAGAGAAGATTGAGAGGATCTACCAGACCTTCACGTCTACCCCAACTTCATCTACATCACACAGTCAGCACTCCGCTACTCCTTCACTGACGCAGCTCTCAACTGTAGCAGCAGACGAGGTTTTGCAAATTATTCAGTCCTGCAATCCTATTACCTGCCCACTGGATCCAATCCCTTCAGCTATGCTCCAGACCAGCTCACATGACCTCGTACCCTTCATCACCACAGTCATCAATGGATCCTTAACATCTGGTCATGTTCCAATTGTCTTTAAGAAAGCCAGGGTCATCCCCATCCTGAAGAAACCTGCTCTGGATCCCTCAGACATCAGCAACTACAGACCGGTATCACTTCTCTCATTTCTTTCAAAAATTCTCGAACGTGTTGTTTGTAATCAGCTTTCTGCATGAGCTTTTCTCATGCAGAATAACCTCCATGACCCCAACCAGTCTGGCTTCAAAGCAGCACATTCCACAGAGGCTGCCCTTTTGGCAGTCACTGAGAAACTACATGCTGCTAGATCAGCCAAACTGTCATCGGTTCTCATCCTCCTCGACCTGGCTGCAGCATTTGACACAGTAAACCACAAGACTCTCCTGTCCACCACCAGGAGTCTTGGAATTTGCGGAACAGCATGGGAATGGTTTGCTTCCTACCTGGATGGTCGCTCATATCAGGTAACATGGAAGGGATTGACATCTGCTCCACACAGACTCTCTACTGGTGTCCCACAAGGCTCAGTATTTGGTCCTCTTCTTTTCTCCCTCTATACTCACGCCCTTGGCAAAGTTATATCCTCACATGGATTTTCATACCACTGCTATGCCGATGACACCCAATTTATCTTCTCTTTGTCTCCCTCAGATACCATGGCTTCTGCTCGGATCTCAGTGTGTCTGGTGGACATTTCATCTTGGATGACGGCTCATCAGCTGAAACTCAATCCCAGCAAAACTGAGCTGCTGGTCATCCCAGGTGATCCATCCCCAGCCCAAGACCTTGCGATATCTCTGAACAACTCCATGATTTCCCCTTCAGCCACTGCTCGCAACCTTGAGGTAACCATGGACAATCAACTGTCCTTTTCCTCCCATGTCACTAATGTGACACACTCATGTCGGTTTCTTCTGTACAACATCAGAAGGATTCAGCCATTTCTTTCCACACAGGCTACTCAGGTGCTTGTTCAGTCTCTGGTCATTTCGAGATTGGATTACTGCAACTCTCTTCTGGCAGGTCTACCCCTGAACGCAATTCGCCCACTGCAAATGATCCCAAATGCAGCTGCACGACTTGTTTTCAACCTGCCTAAGTTCTCCCACACCACCCCACTGCTGCGTTCCCTCCACTGGATTCCGGTAGCTGCACGCATCAGATTCAAAACACTAATGCTTGCCTACAAAGCCCAGAATGGACCAGCGCCATCTTACCTCAAAGCTCTCGTCACTCTTCGCATTCCTTGCTCACTCAGATCCGCTAGCACTGCTCGACTGGTCCCACCATCTCTCAGGGAAAAAGGTAGGTATACATCTAGAGTCTTCTCTGTTCTGACACCGAGGTGGTGAAACAAACTTCCCCTAGGTGTCTGTACGTCTCTGACCGTTTGTGAGTCTCTGACCGTCTTCAAACGGCAACTGAAGACTTACCTCTTCCTGAAACTTAAAGTAGCTCTTATTTTTCCCTTTTTATGTATTATTCTGCTTTTAAAATTAAAAAAAAAAAACAACAACTCAGTTTAGGCTAATGGTATCCCAAGTTTGTGTCCTATTGAACCAGTGTTAATGTATTCATTGACTGAGAACTAAAGCACTTTTGTATGTCGCTCTGGATAAGAGCATCTGCCAAATGCCAGAAATGTAAATGTAAATGTTATCCAGTTCAGCTCCAAGACAGTTTACCAGCTCTTGCAACAGTTTTGGTTTACCTATCATTGTATGCAAGGCTTCTCTGCTTGTGTGCAATGATCCTTTAAAGGCCTCATGCCATTAAAATTGCCTTTGAGCTTGTCACATAACTGTGGGAAAAATAAATAATAAACTGTTGGTCAAGTTGTGCATTTTGTTTATGAAATGCAACTGCAGCTTTCCAAGAGCCACGATTTACTCTTGCAGAAATAACAGGGCTTATCATACAGAATATCACATATCACACAGTGTGCATACTAAAAAGTATATGATATAATTACAGTTTATTTTTTAAATACCTCTCAGAGCTCATCTCTACAGTGACTTCCTCAAAGGATTTTAAGACCTCACACGTCTCCTTCACAGTCTTCCACTCTTCTGGAGTTAAGGCTGGCAGCTGTGGGTTATAGCGCTAGTGTAGAGACTAGTGGCTCTTTAATCATCAAGAGGCGCTCCAGCATGTAAAATGTTGCAGTCCAGCAAGTTGCCACATCTTGTTTAGGTCTCAGCAGGACCATCTGCTGCTGCACTTCCCGCAGTTTTGCAGAGGCCACAGTGCTTCTGCGCACATATTCAGTAATGTTTTTAGCTTTTTGTATCACAGTTTGCATGTTTGGCAAAGAAATTGCATTTCTGACTACAAGGTTCAGAAGATCAGAACATCTGACATGATTCCACTTCAGAACCTCACTAATGGATTTGACTATATTGCTTGCATTATCGGTGACACAAGCAGCAATCTTGTGTTCGATCCCCCATTCGTTTGCCACACTGTTGAATTCTAGTGCTAAATTATCTGCTGTGTGTTGCTCTGTCACAACAAAACAGTCCAACAAGTTTGAGTGTAATTTGAATTCATGAACATAATGGCATGTCACAGACATGTAGCTGGTGGTTGTGTTTGATGTCCAGCAGTCAGTTGTTAGACAAACAGCAGAAACGTTCTTAATCTTTTCTTTCAAATCTTCTCTCACTTTGGCATTCAGGTAAGCTCTGAAGCCCCTGTCTTCAACAATGGAAAATGGCTGGGAGTCCACTGCAATCATTTTCACAAGAGCTTCATCAACTTTGCTCTTCTGTAGTTGTTGAATTGGTCTTCTAACAAACATCCCCATAGATGTTTGCATGGGCTGCTTTCTCAGAAGTTGTGGAGCTGCTGTTGTGGTAGTTGTAGTGGTAATTGATACTCCTGGATCTGTGCTTGTGGATGCAGATGTTGCTGCTGTCTCTTGTCGTTTCTGCTGCTCCTGGTGGTGCATCTTGGCTGTCTTCCAAAAGCACAGAAGGGTGCTTATTTTTTAAGTGTCTCCTGAGGTTTGATGTGCTTCCCCATAAATAGTCATCAGGTTTTTGTGGTACTTGCATCTTGATTGTGTTTTATTGACAACATCAAAATGCAACCAAATATTGCTTGTCTTCCGTGTACTCATCTCCAAATAAATCCTCTCTTGGCACCTCACACACTCCTGTTGTCACTTCTCTGAGCAGTTTTACAATTGAATCTTGATAATGGAGGATGGGGACAAGGAGGGGGTTGGGGAGTACCCTCCAATCAGATATGGGGGTAAAGGGTCAAGGGGAAAATTGCCCTGGTAACTTGACTCAGTCTCTCACCTCCTGCAGCCACAGCGGCATTGGGTCAAACAGTCAAGATACACCAAGGAAAGCGTCATAATCCTTTATAATGGCACAGGCCTAGAGTGGCCTAAAGACAAGTTTTATTTAGATATCTGTTTTCAAACAAAATGAATTGCCCTTTGGGAACAATGCATGATGATGATGATGATGATGATGATGATGATGATGATGATGATGATGATTATTATTATTATTATTGTTGTTGCTGCTGTTAATAATAATCTTATCTGTTAATAATCTGTTAATAATAATGCATAATTTATTATCCATCATAGCCTAATATTATTATTTCACATTAACAATATTTCACATTGGGGGGCTTAGTGGCTTAGTGGTTAGCACGTCTGCCTCACACCTCCAGGATTGGGGGTTTGATTCCCGCCTCTGCCGTGTGTGTGGAGTTTGCATGTTCTCCCTGTGCCTCGGGGGTTTTTTTTCTGGGTACTCCGGTTTCCTCCCCCGGTCCAAAGACATGCATTGTAGGTTGTTTGGCATCTCTAAATTGTCCGTAGTGTGTGACTGAATGAGAGTGTTTGTGTGCCCTGTGATGGCACTCTGTTCAGGGTGTATCCTGCCTTGATGCCCGACAATGCCTGAGATAGGCACAGGTTCCCCGTGACCCGAGAATAGATCGGATAAACGGTAGAAAATTAATGAATGAATACTTCACATTAGCCTGAAATTGTCTTTCGCTCTATCACAAGTTCTCAAGTGCTAATCTCACGTGCCTTAAATTAATTCCTAAAGTCTGTTTTGCATTGTGGAGAGTGAAGGATTCACACACAAGTGGCAGAGGAAGAGGGATTCACTCAATGGAGCAGAGTGTGTTAGTCCCTGATGTCCTTCACTCAGTGAGCTTTGCCTGGACTGTAACCCTCACATGTGCATGAAATACATTGGCCACAAACTGATCTAACGTTTGTGTACTTGTTGATTATGAGAATATTTTACTACAAATAATCAAATTTTCACCCCCCCGACCCTAACAAAACTGCAAGAACAACAGGTCAAATCTAACTTTTATTGAAAAAACATCAGTATTATAACCTCTTTTTTTTCACTTTTCTGTGAATATTGAAATGATTAATAAATGAAAAAGCTCTGAATCTGCCAGGGATGATGCAGCATGATAAGCTATACACTTGAAATGGATTCACCACAAAACCATCTAACCACGTTGGCCTATACAACTGCTTGTTTATGACATTTTTGACTTCAGTGGATTCAATATGTATCTGAAAATTGTAGACTATAGACTCATAAACTGTGACTGAGATTAATTAAATTAAATTATTAAATTAAATTGTTACTGGATGGAATAATACTTTACAGTATTACTGGATAAATCATCATGTAGTCCACAAAGTGCTGAGTATGCTGACAAAACTCAAGTCTGACTCATGATCAGTAATTCTACTTCACGCTGACCGTGGTTTGTAATGTAAGTGTAAATATAAGTGTAAGTGTAAGTGTAAATGTAAGAGTGGAATCAGTCGATGAGCCGAATCCGCGAGTCCGCTGAGAATCAGCAGAATCAGTCGATGAGCACGGTAGCAGCCATAGGACAAATAAGAATCAGGTTAATTTAGACCTCGGACTCATGAATCATGAGTCAATATGCAGAATCGGATCATTTAACACGGGTGAGTCACCAGCTGCCACTGGTCTTAAACCTATCAACACAGGCAACTACACACAGCTTTAAAAAGGGCACAACTTCCAGCTTTCAAGTCTATAAGCTTGCAAATCAACTTGTAAAGAAATTCTGTTGCAAATATCTTGTGTCCTGGGATGGTGCTCAGATGGCAGGAAAAGGCTGGTTTTGTCCTTTATGAAGAGGAATAAAAGTCTTTGTATCTAGAAGCCTCAGCCTTGTTCAGAGACACAAACTTAAATTCAACATCACAAACCTGGCATCTGTCTTATCAAAGCATGACAACTCACCCAACGACATCTGGAATGTGGATGAGACAGAAATCACTACAGTACACACTCCAGAAAAGATGATAGCAACCAGGTGGGTGTCATGACCTCAGGGTAAAGGGGCAGCCTTGTGACCATGACCTTGGCAGTTAGCATCATAGGGAACACAATTCCATCCCATTTCATATTCCCATGGAAGAGGTATTATGACCATTTCATCCATGATAGACCAACAGGCTCCAGTGCCACAGTTAATGTGTCTGGTTGGATGCAGGAGGAATATTTTTGGTGTTTCTTCAATATTATATACAACAAATTAAACCATCAACAGCTGGTGGTCTAGTGGCATGCGTCAAATAGGAAGGTTGTGTCAGGAAGAGCATCCGCCATTAAAACCTGTGCCAAATCAAATATGTGGATTAGATGATACGCTGCTGTGATTCCACACAGGGAGCAGCCAAAAAAACAACATGCTAAACCATCAACAGAGTGTAAAGTTCAGTTGGATAATCAAAGCAAGTGACCACTGCAAACAGAATGGGGTGTTCATGTTGTTTCCCCCTCACTGTACCCAGAAGTGTGTATGGGCCTTGTAAAAACAAATCAGTGGCTATGGATCTGTGGCTAAAGGTCTATCTGCTATTGCACTGGATGTATATGAATTTGGTGTCCTTTTGGATTTTGTTTGCTGTACTTGTTAATCAGTAAAGCATCAACCAA
This sequence comes from Hemibagrus guttatus, assembly GCA_033459395.1. Taxonomy (NCBI): domain Eukaryota; kingdom Metazoa; phylum Chordata; class Actinopteri; order Siluriformes; family Bagridae; genus Hemibagrus; species Hemibagrus guttatus. Next base: position 18,826,053 of record JAUCMX010000024.1, on the reverse strand, counting down.
AATGTAGTCAAGATTCACTGGAGGACATATGCATTAAACACAAGCTGTCCCACAACAGGAGTAACTAATAAAGGTTTAAACAAAATTCTATGACTATTACAGAGCAAAATTTTGCAATGCCCATAATGAAGTTCATTATCCTAAATTTGAGTTTTCTGTCTTCTAATCAATCTCATGAATCTCCATGTTCCTCTTCTGTAATCAACAGTCTAGCATGTGATGATGTGTATATTCCTCATCAGAACAGTGAACTGTAGTTAATAATGATGATAGATGTAAGAAGTGAATGTTCTAAAGTGATTGATCTAAAGAAAGAGTGTAACTCATGTAAAGGTAAGAGGTGCTGCTGTTGTTTACAGTTCAAGCTGTTAGCACCATGTGGATTTAACGTCACTTGCTGAAGAGAGTTCCTGAGCAGAAATTGAGCTTATTTTTGATTTGTTTTTTCCCAGTCAAAGTTTTTTTTACTTTTAGTTGATGGAGCAATGGTTGTGTTATATTACAAAATCACAAAAAGAACAGAGCTCCCAAATGGAAAGGACACAGGCAGAACTAAGGAGCATCATTTCTAATAATGCTGGCTAGACAACACAGTAAATACAACAATCAGTAATATAATAAGAAGAGTAAATGGAAGGCAAGTGGGTTATGGCAGTGTTTTTTTCAACAGCAGATGGCAGTTGGTGGGTCAGGCCACTGGGAAGAACAAAAATATGTTGTTATGCAAAACATAAACAAAGAAAAATAATATAATGTCTCAAAAAATCTCAAGCTTGATTGAGAAAATTAAAAATTGAGAAAATAAAAAAAAAGATCCACACAATCACTTGTCTTGTTTTAACTACAACAGCTGACCTGACTAGAGAGATCCTCTGCAGCTGCTGCAAATCTCCAGTAACACGATACAGAAGAGAACACAAGATGTTTGAGTACAAAAAGCAGCAGATGCTAACACTAACTGTGCATTCCAACTAGATGAATCAATACATGAATCCAATCATGCTATCATTATTGTGACACACATATCAAAATAAAAACACACCTAAAGGTTTCCCACTGATTTCAGCTCTGTTCCTGTAAAATATCTTTGTCATGTTTAGGAATTTAATTCTGACTTGCTTGACTTTTTCATATAATGTGTATAATTTGAAAATCCGATATGTGGGTCAGTTTAGGACACATTTAGGCTTATGTTTATGCATATATACAGTGGAGAGCTATTTTATGTACAAAAGTATTTTGTACTTTTTTTAAATACATATTTTGAAGTATAAATGATAAATAAATGACTCCCTTCTTTATATTAAAAATCCAGTTTCTCTTTCACTTATTACGTTCACGAACGCTTTGCAACTCGCATTTACATTTAAATCCATGCTTCCTCGATGGTGGCCTTGATTACTGAGGGTCGAGACACCATTTTGTGTTTCGATTCCCGCCTACGCCATGTGTGTGTGGAGTTTGCATGTTCTCCCCATGCCTCGGGGGTTTCCTCCGGGTACTCCGGTTTCCTCCCCAGTCCAAAGACATGCATTGTAGGTTGATTGGCATCTCTAAATTGTCTGTAGTGTGTGATTGCGTGACTGAATGATAGTATATGTGTGTGCCCTGCGATGGGTTGGCAATCCGTCCAGGGTGTATCCTGCCTTGATGCCCGATGACACCTGAGATGACCCCCCGTGACCCAAGAATAGATCGGATAAGTGGTACAGACAATGGAAACAAACTTAAACAAGTTTTACCTAGGTCCACATCCCTGTTGCAGCACTTTTCCAGGCTGTGATTGGTTTTCCAGGCTGTGAACATTTTTAACAAAATCTAGCATCTCTGTTATTGAAAATGCAAACTATTCTACATATCCCAGAGAGTGCTGTACAAGAAGTGATACAATACCTTTGCCAAATGCATGGCCTGTCACAACCACTGCTGCACAGTAATGTCAGGGCAGTACTTAAGAAATATTATTCAAAAGTTGATGAATTAGTTGTAAAAGAGATGATCTGTGCTGTTTCAGAAAGTAATGTGATGACATCATTGTGTGACAAACATGGATCTCTAGGAACTGTAAAAAGGAGAGCAGCCTATGTGCCGAATCAGTTTCCCCTGGAAACCCCTATAGAATATGCTGTTGAGAGAGGCACAAAAACAGTTGTGTATGTTCCCATACAGCACATGCTACAGAAACAGAGATTTTAGATAAAGCAATGTCAGAAAAGATGTATGTTCCACATGAATACAGATCCTATGCCGATGGAGAGCACATCAAGGAAAATCGCCTTCTTTCTGTGGATGAGTTCACAATTCCACTCATACTTTATCTGGATGATTTTGAAGTAGCCAATCCTTTGGGAACACCAAAGCAGAAACATAAAATGTGTGCAGTGTATTGGGTTATTGCTAATATACCTGCAAAATATAGGTAAACACTAAAATCAAACAGTGCGGTTATGAGAGAGTGCCTCATGTCAGACCTGATTGCCAAGAATTATTTTACTCTAGATATGCTAAGTCATGCCATCAGATCTTTTAATTACATATTTACCGACAAGACTGATCAGCCTCAGACAATTGGAAAAGGATTTTCATTCAAAGGGACCGTTGGTGGAAATGGCCATGAGAACTGGTCTGTCATCAGGCTGCTTCTACTTTTCATTGGTCACTGTGTCCCTGACGGAGAAAACACTTGGGAAATTCTCATGCTTCTCAAAGATATTGTGGAGCTTGTTGTGGCACCTAAACAAACAGAAACAAACACTCTATTTCCTGGACTGGTAAGCATAAGTTCTTCAAAAAAGCAATATCGAGAGTCCCAGAATTTTAAAAATGTGGCAATGACACTTGCTACTAAACACCAGAAAGCACTTTACTAAAGCAAGTGACTATTTGGACTGTAGCTCATTTTTCAGGCCAGCAGTTGAGATGACAAAGGTAGCAATGGTTTTGGTCACATCTTTTCCCAGTGATGTTCAGAGAGTACTCCTTCAAAACATAACCACTCCTGGGTCAGTAGTTGTTGCATCATCTGTCTGCATCGAAGGAATCATGTATAACACAGTCATGATGCTCTGTATTGGTTCCTGTTCAGGTCTCCCTGAATTTGGTCTGATTACACAGATTGTTGCAGCTAACCCAGACATTATGTTTGTCTGCAAAAAAATGACAGCATGGTACCAAGATCACTTATGGTCCTATCAGCTTTGCTGCACTGATGGCTCCTCTATAAGTTGTCTGATTTAAAGGCTGTCTTCCCACTGTCAGCATACAAAGTTTAAGTAAAGCTTATGATAACTCTCAAGTGATTTGTTATTTGCTAAAACTGTCAATTTTTCTTTCTTCCTTAGATAGCTAAACAACAGAAACTGACCATGAGAGTTATTGTTTGTGAGGGGGACATAAAGATGACGATGACACCTTGTCCAAATACAGTTGATGACATAATAGACTGGATCAAGAGATCATTTGGAGCTGATTACAACTTCACTTTACAGTTTGAGGACCCTGAATTCAACAATGCGCTGTGTAACCTAACAGACATTTCTGACCTCCCAGAGAAACCAACCATCCAAATTATTCCTGTCCTTGACCTCATCCCAGTGCCACAGTGTGAAATAAGCAGTGAGGCAAACAACCAGCCTGACACAGGGATCTTGTCTACCTCATCCCTGGAGAGGTGCAGGGAGTGGCCTGTGGTATTTGACATTCCAAAATTTTCTGTAGATGTGGAATACAGACTACACCAAGGCAACCTAATGTATCTTTATGACGGAACTTGCCTCAAAGTGACAAAGGAGATGAAGCATGTCATCCTTGAGAAATTGGCGGAGACCATCTATGGCTATAAAGCCTACCCAACAAATGAGGACTTTGAAGCTGTTGCAAAAGCCTTGGTAGCAGAACACCCATGCCTTAATGAGCAAGGTTCATCATCCTGCTGTCAGGGATGGAAGAACAGTCTTAAGTTCAAAATGGGTAATTACAGAACCAAAATGCACCACCTGGGACGGCCTGATGTCACAGTTAATGGTGGAAAAAACAGTACTGATGGAGAGCCTTCCCACAAAAACATAAAGAAACCAAGGAAAGGGGAAATAAATTACCTAACAGACTTTCCAGAGGAAATGGATGGAGCTAGTCTTGAAGCTTTTCGATGGGTCATGGTCAATGAAATGCAGAAGAAAAACCAAAAAGATTACTTTATTAAAAAAACACTTTTGCCCTTAGAAGAGATGAGGTTATAAAGTATAAGCCTGACATTAGCCAGATGGTCCAACGCTGGCCAGCCCTTTTCACAGAAAGCCAGGTTTGTGGATGTTTCCTCTGAAAATGTCTTTTTCCCCTTGTCTTACATACAATACATAATTGGACAACAATTTAAGAGAGGTTAATTTGTGTTATAAGTAACTTTGCCTGTATGCAAAAATGTGGCTTGTTTTGTATTTTTCAGATTTACTTGGAGTTTAACAGGATTGTTGGAAGAAATCTTAAAGAAGAATTCTTTGGTGTGGTTGATGGGTTGTGTCCAAACTTGATGGAAATCTTCAAGAGGAAGGCAGGTCAGATTGGCCAGCATTTAGCAGAGCTACTACTACAGACAAAGGTGGGTTGATATTTCTGTTTTTTGTTGTAATAATATTGATGGTTGGTTCATCCATATTATAAAAACACATTCTCTCCATAACAAACTAATGGAAGTGTAAATATGAGAGGCAAAAATCTCAACTGGACAAATAAAGCCAAGGCTCTGCATGGAGAGATACCACCAGTATAAGTAAGTAAAGAAAGAAAATATGTTTATTTGTTCTACATATAAGTGTGTGCTATACCTCCTTGTAGAGCACTGAGCCAACAGCCACTAGATGTCTTGTCCTGAGGGGACTTCCAGTCATTCTTAGGGACGATGCATCTATGTTCTTCAAGAGCAGCTCTGTGAGTAACTTCATTTGAATTATTATTGTTAGTTACTTAATATTGCTACTTAATATTACCATTTTGCTGTATGTTTTGAATTATTTGGGAAGGTGGGTAATGACAGTTAGCATTTATTAAGATGTTTCATTGAATTTGAGTTGATTTTAACTTATTTTTTGTTTGATAATGTGCCGTTCCTGTTACCAAGAGGTAAAACATTACTGAATAAATTATGTAAAAATTCAAAGGGCCTGTTTACACAACATTACAAAAATTAAAACCATAGTGAATTATAAAAAGCAAACTAAAAGACATAATAGCATATAGGCATATATAGACAAATTGCAGTTTACCTGAATATCCTCTTTATTGTCTTGTCACACAATGAAGAATCTTAATAATGGAGAGTCCTTGGACATTCCAGTGGGAATTCTCTGCTATGAGGACAACAGAGCCACAAGCCCAGCATCACCACAACTGAACCCCTCAAGAGTGGGGATCATCCTAGAGGACAGCCTTGCAATGGATGCACTCACCAACCTGCCTCAAGCTATGTGCCTCTTGTTTGGCTTTATTTATGCACTCCACTTGGAGTACCCGAAGTGCAGGAAAAACACTTTTATCTTCATTCAGCAGGTAATGCTAAACTTAGACCGAAGTGAGCTACCACCAAAGGTTCAAAAGCTGAAGAATGATCTTGCAGTGTAAGACACTCTTATGATCATGGCACAATTGCAAATATTCTTGCAGTTGCTCATTTTGTAATATAATTTGTTTATGTTTCTTCTTATAATATAGTATGTGTCCAGTATTGTTAAAAATGATTGTTTAACCAGAACTGAAGGTGTTTAACAGAGGACACATTTTAAGTTGCAGTTTGTGTATTTTGCAGGTGAAGCAGATTTACATTCTTTAAAAACTTCCTGTAAACCAGGGGTTCCCTAACCCTGATCCTCAAGGATCAAAGTCCTGCTTGTTTTCCAACTACCGTGCCTGACTGAACACACCCAATCCAGGTAATCAGCAGTGTGCAGGGCAGGGTTAGTGGGAAAACAAGCAGGGCAGTGGGACTTGAGGACCTGGTTTGGGAACCCCTGCTGTAAACAAAATGGTCTCATGTTGAATGTTGTAACATATTGTGCCACTTAAAGTTTAAGGCAGCTATCATCCAAGATTCAAAAGGAGACAAATGAGCTTGGAGTGTGAGACACATTTATGATGACTACACAGTTGTTCTTAATGCTATCAGTGCCTGCTTTTTTGTGTGGTACAAATAGACTGCACTGAGCAGTATAAATAATCATACTGTTTCTCCTTTAGTATGCACTTATATGCTCCTACATGGTAAGTGCTTTTAAAATGTGGTTTTATTTTCCAGACTTGAAATTTATTAACTGAGCAAACATTTAAAAAACTATGTTGTTATACAAGGGGGGCACGGTGGCTTAGTGGCTAGCACGTTTGCCTCACACCTCCAGGGTTGGGGCTCAATTCCTGCCTCTGCCATGTGTGTGTGGAGTTTGCATGTTCTCCCCGTGCCTCGGGGGTTTCCTCCAGGTACTCCGGTTTCCTCCCCCAGTCCAAAGACATGCGTGGTAGGTTGATTGGCATCTCTAAATTGTCTGTAGTGTGTGATTGCATGAGTGAATGAGAGTGTGTGTGTGCCCTGCGATGGGTTGGCACTCCGTCCAGGGTGTATCCTGCCTTGATGCCCAATGACGCCTGAGATAGGCACAGGCTCCCCGTGACCCGAGAATAGTTCGGATAAGCGGTAGACAATGAATGAATAAATGAATGTTGTTATACAAGGAAATTGTTTCATAATTCAATACACACGTTGTTCCATTTGCCAAAACAAATAAAGGTAGTTTCAAGGTATCTCAAAGTGATTGTGGGAGGAAATGTCTGCAGCAAAATATAAGTATAGACTGTAGTACCTGGTGGTAAAAAACACATTTTGGTCATTTAACTGTTCTTATTGTTTAAAGCTGTTTAAAGCTTATTTTTGAAAACTGGTTTTAGATCAAGACCCAGCTAACACCCTCACTGGACACCTTGCAGTTTTGCATATCGTCCTAACCGCTCCACGGACGATGCCATCACCACAACCCTCCATCTGGCCCTCACTCACCTGGACAGTAAGGACTCGTATGTACAAATGCTGTTCATAGACTTCAGTTCAGCATTCAACACAATCATCCCTCAACACCTGATTGAGAAACTGAGAAAGCTGGGCCTGAACACCTCCCTCTGCAACTGGATCCTGGACTTCCTGACTGGGAGACCTCAGTCAGTCTGGATCTGTAACAGCACCACCACACTGAGCACTGGAGCCCCTCAGGGCTGTGTGCTCAGCCCACTGCTGTCCACTTTGCTGACTCATGACTGTGCAGTAATGCACAGCTCCAACCACATCATTAAGTTCGTTGATGACACGACTGTGGTGGGTCTCATCTGCAAGAACGATGAGTCAACGTACAGAGAGGAGGTGCAGCAGCTAACAGCCTGGTGTAGAGCCAACAACCTGTCCCTGAACATCAACAAGACTAAGGAGATGGTTGTTGACTTTAGGAGAGCACAGAGTGACCATTCTCCGCTGTTCATCGATGGATCCTATGTGGAAATCGCCAAGAGCACCAAATTCCTTGGAGTACATCTGGTGGAGAACCTCACCTGGTCACTCAACACCAGCTCCATCAGCAAGAAATCTCCATCAGCGCCTCTACTTCCTGCGGAGGCTGAGGAAAGCCCATCTACCTCCACCCATCCTGACCATGTTCTATAGAGGGATCATCGAGAGCATCCTCAGCAGCTGCATCACTGCCTGGTTTGGGAATTGCTCCATCTCGGCTCGCAAGACCCTGCAGCGGATAGTGAAGACAGCTGAAAAGATCATTGGAGTCTCTCTCCCCTCTATCACGTACATGTACACCACACGCTGTGTACACCACAAGCCAACAGCATTGTGGACGACCCCACACACACACCCCTCACACATACACACCCTCCTGCCATCTGGAAAGAGGTACCAAAGCATTCAGCACTCATAACCAGACTGTGTAACACTTTCTTCCCTCAATCCTTCAGGCTCCTCAACACCCAGAACTGAACTATACCAACTTTCTCTCTCTCACACACACACACACACACACACACACACACACACACACACACACCTGTGTGAACAGATTCACAATATGTTACTCTTATTTATTATTCTGACTGTTTTACATTTAAGTTGACTTTACTTAAACAGTTACATTTTTTCTACTGTTGATTACTTAAAGCAGTTAAGTGTATATGACTTTAAATATTACATTTGGACTGTTTTACATTTAAGTTGACTCTACTCAAACAAATAAATTTTTTCTAATGTCGATTACTTAAACAATTTGAGGCAACAGCTTGTCTCAAAGGGCTTAAGTACAATCAACTTATCTGGGTTTACAGGCGATAAATCCATTCAGGGAAAACTTTAAGTCAATTATTTAATGAGTAAATACTGCATCAAATTATTCGGTAAGAAAAAAGTTTTGTTATATGTGCAATTACTTACCACTATTCCATGGTACCTTTTTTTTTTAATGAATTCTTATCATTTACTTGATGTATACTCACTGTAACTGTGTAACTGATGCCAAATATATACATTGCAACATGATTTTACTGAAAATGTGCATTAATTACCAGATTTCTAAAAACAAATTTCAGCTATAAAAAGTATTAACAACATTTTACAAGACACTTTTATTAATTGTTTATGTGATGTGATGTTTTTACAAGTTGAAAATGATCTAGATGAGTTGATGGTTCTTTGTGAAAATAAAAAATAAAACATGTATTGACTTTCTACTTAATAATCACTTGTATAGAGTGGTTTTATGTTAAAAACGACAATAAATTTGAATTCTACTGAAAAAAAATCCATGGGGATGCAAAGTCTGAAGGCAATATCTCTTCTAGATCAACAGTTATAGAAATTTAAAGGCAGTTTTTACAGGCTCAGGTCCGAGAACTCCACGTTTCATAAAGCCATTTATATAGAGCCAAAATTCTCCAAAATGGTAATTTTTTCCTATTTCAAATGCTCATAATTTTTGATGTGCAGGAGATAGTTTCAGATCATTCTGAAACTGATCTTTCAGAAACAACAATTAAAATAAAGTAAGGAAATTACTAAGTTGAAAATGGCGACACGGTGGCTTAGTGGTTAGAGCGTTTGCCTCACACCTCCAGTGTCCTAGGTTCCCTGTGCGTGTGTGCGTGCGTGTTCTTCCTCTGGGTACTCTGGTTTCCTCCCACAGTCCAAAGACATGCTTCTATGCTGATTGGAGTTGCTAATAGTGTGTGGTTGCGTGAATGAATGAGTGTGTGTGTGCCTGCGATGGGTTGTATGATGCCTGATGACGCCTGAGATAGATCGGATAAGCGGTATAGACTAGGCTGATTTGATGGTGGTTGCTCTGTAAGTAGCTGAGGCGCTCAGGTTGTCCTGCACACAGCCACTAGATGGCGCCACAAACTCGTGCATGAAATAAATGTGTTTGATTATTTAGTCATTGTTTAAGGTCATTGTGTGTTTTTAAGCTTTATAAATTTCAGACTCAGACTCAGAGCTTTTGTCAGAGCGGTTTGGTGATTTTTTCTCTCTCACCTTATTCTGTAAAGTGCCTCTATCACAGCTGTCATGTCCGTCGCAGTTATTTTTTTAACAAATGTAAGTGATAACGCCTGTGAATAATAATTACACTACATCTGTTCAGAGTGCCTTCATCTGTGTTCATTCTGTTTTATGTTTTTTCACATTTCAATTCCCAAAAAACTTCAGTATGATGTCTGTTGTCTCTGCAGAGGCTGTAACTCTAATCTTTTATTTCTTTGTAGTCTTTAAGACAGAAGCCTCATTCAGGACTTAACTGTAAATCACCTATGACGTAGAAGCAACAAAGATCCAGTGGCTTCCAGATGATGTCAGTCCCATCCCATTTGATCTGGCTTACTAAGGTATTTTTAAAGCAGAGCTTATTACTAAACCTTTAATCAAATCCCACTGAGATTTGGATGCTGAGCCCAAGTCTGAGTCATAACTCATGCAGTACTTACTAGCAGTGGAGGCAAATAGTTCATAACAAGCACTTGAAGTTTGTTCAGGTACAAAAAGAATGGCAGATTATATATGTTCAAGCACCCATTAAACACTGTTAACTTAGGTGTGTTGTGAATTCACCGAAGCAGACCAGGGGACTCGGAAGTAGTGTTCAGCAGGAATGTTTTATTGGAGATCAGAACACACTGCAGTGGCACTGTAGTCATCAAGTCCAGTGAAAAGGCACATACTTTGCGGTTTTAAGGGTCTTGTGTGGTCAGGCCTTGAAGGTGTGTTAATACAAAAGTCTATAGGTGATACTCTTAAACAATGCATTGAATGGGAGAAAAGTCCCCAGAGTCAACCCCCAACTGTCGGCTAGCACACAGCTCCTGAACACCGTCTGATTTGATCACAATTTAATGGTGAGAGCTGGGATACGTAAATAATTAACCAAAGACCAATGTATGTTACAATGAATTTTAGGGTGACCTCAAAATATGTTTTCCTGCAGGTGTTAAAATTTTTGGTCATATTTGGAACGTTTTAGAGCCATAGTGTACAGCTACATTCCCGTTCCTAGTACTAGTCTTAATCCAAGTCAATATATGTACAGTGGATTGAAAGAAATCACCACCTGGATTTAACTAAGGGAATAGAGAAGAGCTTTCCATTGGACAACTACTGCAGTAATTAATATGTTTCAGCTGGCAACAAGTTAATTAAATTTAACCCTAACTGGTACAGCAAGTTGCTTCTAATTTCATAAACAACCATGAAGACGTGGTCGAGGAAAAGATGTTACTCTGATTCAGAAGGGTCAAATTATTCGCCTGTATCAAGCAAAGAAAACAACAAACAAAAGAAAACAAGGAGATTGGGTTCAGAACTGTCTAACGTATTAATATTAAAACCCGGAAGGATCATGCTGAACCATCACCTTCCAGGAATGTGGTTTGAAAAATGCTTAAATAATTGTGACCAGAGATTAAAAGCACCAGTAGAACTCAGTTGTAAATATATGTTTAAGAAAACCACTTAAAAACAAGGCTACATTGTGCTAGCAAATAGAAGCAAATACAAGCCTGTGGGGCGGTGTGATGATCTGGGGCTGCTTTAGTTTTGTGTTATGTGCCCAAAAATGAGGTCAGCTGATGACCTGAATACACTGAATGACCGGATATTTCTATCAATGGATTTTTTCTTCCCTGATGGTACAGGGCATAGTCCGAGATGACAACACCAAGGATTCATCAAGCTCAAACTGTGGAAGAGGATTTCAGGGAGCATGAGACATCATTTTCACACATTGGTTGGCCAGCACAGAGTCCAGACCTCAACCTCACTGAGAATTGGAGATGTGCTGGAGAAGATTTTATGCAGCCGGCTGGCTCTCCCATCATCAAGATCTCAGTGAGAAATGAATGCAACTCTGGACGGAATTAAATATTGTGACATTGCATAAGCTTAACAAAACCAGACCAAAGCAGAAGGTGGTCCAATAAAAATATGAGTGGTTTTTTTTTAGTCAGGCACAAAAAGTCTGCACACCCCAGTTAAAATGGCAGGTTTATGATATGTAAAAAAAAAAAAGAAAAGAAACTATTTAACCTCGTTGCATAAGTGTCAGTGTTCAGAATCAACCAAAGTCATGTTAAATACTAATGAGTATCTTCTTCTTCTTCTTCTTTCGGCTTTTCCCTTCAGGGGTTGCCACAGCGAATCAACTCTCTCCACCTATCCCTATCTTCTGCATCCTCAACACTTGCACCCACTAGCTTTTTTTTGCATTTTTGTTCAGTTTGCTTTTTTTTTTATTCCATTTGGATACTTTTACATTTAACATATTTAATTTTTGATTAACATAATTGTTAACCTGAGTTGCACATTTTTCATTTTTATATTTGTGTTAAACTTTGTGTGTGTGTGTGTGTGTGTGTGGCACTTTAAAATAAATTTTTGTTGCACTGGCATCGTAAGACTTTATTGTTTTTAATTTACACAGGGACATCGTTGACTCAAAAGGAATCAATGACTCATTTCAGTGAGTGACTCTACAAAACCCGAGTCTTTAAAAAGAATCGTTTTTACCACCACTACTGTCAATCTTCTTCTTCTTCTTTCGGCTTTTCCCTTCAGCGGTTGCCACAGCGAATCATCTCTCTCCACCTATCCCTATCTTCTGCATCCTCAACGCTTGCACCCACTAGATTCATATCCTCATTAATTCCATCCATATACCTCCTCTTTGGCCTTCCTCTTTGCCTCCTGCCTGGCAGCTCCATGTCCAACATTCTCCTACCAATATACTCACTCTCCCTCCTCTGAACATGTCCAAACCATCTTAATCTGGCCTCCCTAACTTTGTCCCCAAAACGTCCAACATGAGCTGTCCCTCTGATGTACTCGTTCCTAATCCTGTCCAATCTTGTCACTGCCAAAGAGAACCTCAACATCTTCAGCTCTGCTACCTCTAGCTCTGACTCCTGTCTCTTCCTCAGTGACACTGTCTCTAAACCATACAGCATGGCCGGTCTCACCACTGTCCTGTACACCTTCCCCTTGATTCTCGCTGATATTTTCCTATCACACAGAACTCCTTTCTCCACCCATTCCACCCTGCCTGCACTCGCTTCTTTACCTCTTTCGCACACTCTCCATTACTCTGGACTGTTGACCCCAAGTACTTAAACTTCTGTACCTTCTTCACCTCTTCACCCTGTAACCTTACTGTTCCACTTCCCTCCCTTTCATTCACACACATGTACTCAGTCTTACTACGACTGACTTTCAATCCTCTTCTCTCCAGCGCAAACCTCCACCTCTCCAGGTTTTCTCCACCTGCTCCCTGTATTCCTCATACTTCTCTGCTACTCCTGACTTCCTCATACAGTACCACAGCTCTTCTCTTGGCACCCTGTCATACGCTTTCTCCAAGTCTACAAACACACAGTGCAACTCCCTCTGACCATCCCTATACTTCTCCATCAAAATTCTCAGAGCAAAAATTGCATCAGTTGTGCTCTTTCTGGGCATGAAGCCATACTGTTGCTCACAAATGTCCACTACCTTCCTTAACCTAGCTTCCACTACTCTTTCCCATACCTTCATTGTATGGCTCATCAACTTTATCCCCCTATAGTTACTGCAACTCTGCACGTCACCCTTATTCTTAAAGATCGGCACTAACACACTTCTTCTCCATTCCTCAGGCATCCTCTCACTCTCTAAAACCCTGTTGAACAAATTAGCTAAAAATTCCACTGCTGCCTCTCCCAGACACTTCCAGACCTCCACCGGAATGTCATCAGGACCAACTGCCTTCCCACTTTTCATCCTCTTCAAAGCCTTCCTGACTTCATCCTTTCTAATCTTATCTACTTTCTGTTCCACAGAGTTCACCCCTTCTACTCTTTTTTCCCTCTCATTTTCCTCATTCATCAGCTCCTCAAAGTATTCCTTCCATCTCCTCTGTACACTCTCCTCACTTGTGAGCACCCTTCCATCTCTATCCTTAATAACTCTAACTTGCTGCACATCCTTCCCATCTCGATCCCTCTGCCTAGCTAACCTGTACAAGTCCTTCTCTCCTTCTCTAGTGTCTAACCTAGTGTACAACTCTTCATATGCCTTCTGCTTGGCCTTAGACACCTCCCTCTTCACTCTGCGCTGTAACTCCTTGTATTCCTGTCTATTCTCTTCAGTCCTGTCCATGTCCCACTTCTTCTTGGCTAACCTCTTCCTCTGGATACTATCCTGAACTTCCTCATTCCACCACCAAGTCTCCTTATCTTCTTTCCTCCTTCCAGATGACACACCCAGCACCTTTCTCCCTGTCTCCCTGATCACTTCTGCTGTAGTTTCCCAGTCATCTGGCAGCACTACCTGACCACCCAGAGCCTGCCTCAACTTCTGTCTAAATTCCTCACAACATTCCTCCTTTTTCAGCTTCCACCACTTGGTTTTCTTCTCTACCTTTGACCTCTTCTTCTTCTTACAGACCAACAAAGTCATCCTACACACCACCATCCTATGCTGTCTGGCTACACTCTCTCCCACTACCACTTTACAGTCACTAATCTCTTTCAGATTGCCTCTTCTACATAGGATGTAGTCTACCTGTGTTCCTACCTCCACTCTTGTAAGTCACTCTATGCTCCTCCCTCTTCTGAAAATAAGTGTTAACCACAGCCATGTCCATCCTCTTAGCAAAGTCCACTACCATCTGTCCTTCAAGGTTCCTTTCCTTAACTCCAAACTTGCCCATCACCTCCTCATCACCTCTGTTCCCCTCACCAACATGTTCATTAAAATCTGCTCCTATCACCACTCTCTCACCTGTGGGAATACTCTCCATCACCTCATCTAATTCACTCCAGAATCTCTCTTTCTCCTGTAACTCACAACCTACCTGTGGGGCATAACCACTACCAACATTCAACATCATCCCTTCAATCTCTAACTTCAGACTCATCACCCTGTCTGACACTCTCTTCACCTCCAGGACATTCCTCACAAACTCCTCCTTCAGGACCACACCTACCCCATTTCTCTTACTATCCACACCATAATAAAACAGCTTGAATCCTGCTCCTATACTACGAGCCTTGCTACCCTTCCACCTGGTCTCCTGTACACACAGTATATCCACCTTCCTTCTCTCCATCATATCAGCCGGCTCTCTACCTTTCCCTGTCATAGTACCAACATTCAGAGTTCCTATTCTCAGTCCTAAACTCTTACCTTTCCTCTCCTCCCTCCTCTACTTCTTCGACCAACAGTAGCCCAATTTCCACCGGCACCCTGTAGGTCAACGGCGCCGATGGCGGTCGTTGTTAACCCGGGCCTCGACCAATCCGGTATGAAATTCGTACTGATGATTCGCATGGTCAAATTTATGTTTTACGCCGGATGCCCTTCCTGACGCAACCCTCTCTATTTATCCGGGCTTGGGACCGGCACAGAAGTCACTGGACTGTGGCCCCCATGGCTAGATTAAATACTAATGAGTATATACCCCTCAATTTCTATCAGTTAAAGTGACCAATTAACCCCAAATACCCTGTGGGATTTCTCCGACACTTTCTCGATGACATCTGATTGGAAAAGTCACAAAGAGCTTATAAAGCAGCAGGTACGAGATCTCATTATTGAAAAATATCAGTTAGGAGAGGGTTACAAAAGAAAATCCCACACAATGAATATATCACGGAACAGTAAAGACAATAATCAACACATGGAGAAAATATGGCACAACAGTAACATTACTAAGATTACTTAAACTGATGAGAAGACCAGGAAAAGACTGGTCAGGGAGGCTGCCAAGAGGACCGCAACATGAAAAGAATTTCAGCAATTTATGGCAAGTACTGGTTGCCTACACTCATGTACGTGACTCATTAAGTTTGCAAAAAAAACAGAAAAAAAACATCCAATTTCCCAAAACCATGTGGAATACAGTGTTGTGTGATGAAAACAAAGTTGAACTTTTGGGCCATAATAACAAAAGATATGGTGCAAAAAACCCACACAGCACATCAGCAAAAGAGCAGCACGAGTGAAGCATGGAGGTGGCTTTAATCAGGGTGGAGGAATATTGAATAGCTCCAAATACCTGTCAATTTTGGCATAAAACCTTAAGGTTTCTGGCTGAAACACTTAAGATGAAGAGGAATTTCAGCAACAACTGAAGCAAACCCAGAAAACAAAAGAATGGCTTCACCAAAACAAGATCAAGGTTTTGGAGTGGCCCAGCCAGAGTCCAGATCTAAATCCAACCGAAAACATGTGGGGTGACCTGAAGTTGGCTGTGTGCAGGAGATCTGCCCAGCCAATCTGACCATGGTAGCATGCTTTTGCAAGGCAGAATGGCAAAATATTGAAAAGTCAAGCTGTGCCATACTGACTGACCCATAAAGACCGAATGCTGAGATCAAATCTGAAGGTGCTTCAACTAGGTATTATTTCAGGAGTGTGTGCATTTATGCAACTGGGTTATTTTACAAACCTGTAATTTTATAATAAAGGTGGAAAAGGTTCTGATATAATTGACCTTGCTTTCATTTTTCTTACAACAAAAATTTGCCATTTTAACAGGGGTGTGTAGACATTTTTAAGTCTTTTGTAAGTACAATGCAGTGTAAATTGCTATACCACACTGAGCTTTTCAAAATCAAATAAAAGCAACAAAAATTATGGACATATAAAATACATTTTATTATCCTTTTTTCTTAATTTCTACAGTGTGGTTGCTTTTCTAGACATCATCATAAAATACAGCAGCTACATTTTCAGCCGGACACGGTCTGGTATGTGTCCAGATCTCAATATATAATTACTGGATGGAAACAAACAAAGAAAAAAGAAAACAAATCCATTTCTGTCGCTGCTATAAAAATGAGGGCTGGAAACAGAGAGTCGAGTGAGTTAGTCCTCATCAGGGTTGAGCACCAGCAGCAGCAGCAGGCACTTGTGTGGCCAGAGTGCTGGGCGAGGGCATGACAGGAGAAGCAGACATATTGGCCATGGGCTGGGACGACGACATGGATGTGATACCTCCTGCAAAAGAATAGGACAAAGGTTCAAGAAGACTGTTCAAGAACAGAAGAAGATCAGCCTTGCAAAGCTGATTACCTAGCTGAGTTAATCTGAAAATAGATTAAATTCAACAGAGCTCTGGGAAAGTTTTACCAGTCATCATGCTGGAGGTGCTGACAGCAGTGGAGCCAGTGGAAAGCCCAGATGTAGAGCCCATCCTTGCCTGATCTTTTACTATGGGATCTGTGAAAGGAGAAAGAATCAGTATTTAGCAGCAAACACACTGCATCTGAAACAAACATACAACGTGAGAATTTAACTTAGTCCACCACTTAACATTGTACAAAGGTAAAATAACCTTTAATCCTCATATTTAAACATAAGTTTATATAAATATTAATGCAAGTATCTAAATGAAATTTTGTCAAATAATGCTGTAAACTTATACCTGAATATGTAAGAGTTTTTTTTTTTTTTTTTTAAACTGTCTATGCAAGAGGAAGCCATCTAAAAGGGATATCTGGGTACTAACCCCGATTGTCTCCAAAAAAACGTAAAACTACAGCTACCCAGCTCACTGCAGAATTCAGTTCTACCAAAACTGTTCATTGGAAGCTGCATAGGGTCAATATTCACCATGAGGCTGCTATTTACTAAACCTTTGGTCACTCAATGCCAAACATCAGGTCCAGTCTTTGGTGCCAGCAGTGCAAGTCTTGGGCTGTGGACAATCTGAAATATATATAGTTCTCTGATGAGTCCACCTTCACTGTCTTTCCCAAGAGTTACAGTGTGGAGAAGCCCAAAGAAGCTTAGCACCCTAGCTGCTGCGCGCCCAGAGTGAAGCATGAGGGTGGATCACTGATGGTTTGGGCTGCAATATCATGAGGCCCACAAAGTGACTATACTAACTATACTTTAGTGATTTATCTGTATGCTTAGTGAAAGTACATAGTACTACAAGTATATTTGGGACTCACAGAAGTATGGGTGCTCCATGGCCTCCCGGGCTGTCAGGCGTGCTTGATGGTCATAGCGCAGAAGCTTGTCCAGAAAGTCCAGGGCTTCAGTACTGACCAGGTGCTGGTTCTCACTGTGCACAAACCTCTCCCACCTCTTCCTGGAATGTCTGGAGGAAAGGGAGCATGGAACAAAATCAAGCTCTTGTACATAGTGCAATACATGATGACGGAGCTAGAATAGTAAAAAAAAAAACAACCCCTATAAAACAAATGTTGAGGTCTCACCTGCCCAAGATGTCATTGAACCGTGGATCAAGTTCTATGTTGTATTTGTCAATATAGTCATACAGGTCCTCTGTGCCCAGAACTTTGGCAATTCGTACAAGCTGTAAAGACAGTACTCATTTAAACACTAGAGTGAAAGAGCCTTGATGCAAAGACCATCAGTCCACAATAAGAACATCATTCTATAGGCTATTTAACAGCATCTGGTCTTCTTGATGGCCCACTAACTACTATGTATGAACTTAGCATAAGAATTAAATAAAAATACATTTCCATCACAATTTTCTGAAATTTATGTCTCATTTTCAGTGAGAGAGCTGAATTTATCGATCTTTTTTTGCTACCACTCTACAGTGTGATCCCTAAAAAACCCTGACGCTGCAGTGTGTGATATAAATAAGCTCAATTAAAAACAAGTACATGAGTCAGTGTGTGCTTTTAAACTGCATGTGTGCCACTTACCTGGTCGTAGTTGTCATGTCCATGGAAGAACGGCTCTTTCCTGAAAATCATACTGGCCAACATGCAGCCTAAGCTCCACATGTCTAAACTGTAGTCATACATCTGACAATCACAAGAACAGAATAAATATTCAGTGTTAATATTTTTTTCTGATGTGCACATACGTCATTAAAGCTACACATATTTTGGTAAAATAAACCAAAACAAAAAGGATCAGATGACAATAAAATGTTCTTTAATATTCTGGTTTTGCTTCTGAATAGTAATCTAAATGAACAATTTCAGCTTTGGATTTTTAATTAAGAAAAATATTAATAAAAAAACTTCTAAAGGCTTGTTTTTTCATCATTTTGGAATACTGTGTGCAGACTGCATAACATAATAATAATAATAATAATAATAATAATAATAAATGATAAGACAGTAAGTCAAAAAATCAAAGTCAAAGAAGCTTTATTGTCACTTCAACCATATATAGCTGATGCACTACACGGTGAAATGAAACAACGTTCCTCCTGGACCAGAGGTGCTACACAACAAATTACAAGGTGACGTGGACAAACATAAAGCTAAACTATACTTTCAAGGTGCTGAATTTCACAACATACAAGGGCAGAGAATGACGAGACAGTGCAGACAAACAAGACACATAACGCCGACTGTGTGCGAAAGAACAGTGTGATACAGTGAGTGCAAAGTGTATGTACAGTATCTGTGTATGTGACAAATAAAATAATGAATCTTGAATAAAGTGTGTAACAACTGAAAAAATCCTTCAGATATGGGTGAAAACAAAGCTGTTTGCTAACACTAACTTTCATCTTTGACTATAAGTGAGAAAACCACTTGGCTCTTTCCCAGTATTGAAAGAGATGTGGAGGTGCTGTTATGGGCTGAATTTAAGTAAAATATAAGTCATAAATAAAAACAGAAATCATTTGAGGATCAAGGTGCAGAAAAGTTCCAGAGGAGGAACAGAGACTAGTATCTCGGTAAGAGAGGAGAGCATGGGTAGGTTTCAAAAAAAGAATAATCTAGATTTTCATTCATTCATTGTCTACCGCTTATCCGATCTACACTCGGGTCATGGGGAGCCTGTGCCTATCTCAGGCGTCATTGGGCATCAAGGCAGGATACACCCTGGACGGAGTGCCAACCCATCGCAGGGCACACACACACTCTCATTCACTCACGCAATCACACACTACGGACAATTTAGAGATGCCAATCAACCTACAATGCATGTCTTTGGACTGAGGGAGGAAACCGGAGTCCCCGGAGGAAACCCCCGAGGCACGGGGAGAACATGCAAACTCCACACACACGGCGGAGGCGGGAATCGAACCCCCAACCCTGGAGGTGTGAGGCAAACGTGCTAACCACTAAGCCACCGTGCCCCCCTTAATCTAGATTTTACTGTTTTTAATTTTTAAGTTAATAACCATTAATGATGCAAGCCTCTTCTATAATCCCATGTTTTGTTTAAACCTACAGTTGTATATATTCAGGTAGGAACCACCTCAGTATTCTGACACATGAAATAACATTGTGACCTGGTCTGAATATTTTCTGAACCCACTGTACATTCCTGCATAAAGATTAGTACAAAATAGAAGATATTTGCATCATAAAAACCTGACTACAGATCAGCAACAAGTAAACACAACTGTGAGTCAATACAAATACATATATATGTTATGTGGGAAAATACAGTACTTAAAAACAGGACAGAGAACTACTTCCACTTTTTGTATAATAAAATAACAATTTCGTCTTTGTAAAATGCTTTTGTTAAAAGAATCTGACCGCTGTATCACGCTAACCTGGTAGTCAATGAGCAGTTCAGGTCCTTTAAAGTATCGAGAGGCCACTCTGACGTTGTACTCCTGACTTGGGTGGTAAAACTCAGCCAGGCCCCAGTCTATCAGACGAAGCTAAGAAACCAAACACATAATGGTCTGCGTCAGAAACATGGCATGAAGGACATGGAATCAGTGTCATATGACATTGTGTTTCCTCAGAGATCTTGTTAGTCTTTGCACTGCATGCAGTTATCATCACTGAGGTGGCTGTGAACACCACTTCTATTTCATTCACTGGAGGCAAGAAGAAAACCACCACTGCCCCATTCTCTGAGGGAGTCCAGAGTGTGACAAAACACACACACAGATGTACCTTTCTGTGCTCGTGATCAATCATGACATTGTGGGGCTTGACGTCTCTGTGCATGATTCCCATACTGTGGCAGTAGTCCAAGGCCTAAGAAGAGAGGATTCACTTATTTTACTGATTATTCACATATACAGCAGGAACCCAAAGAAATACAGAAAGTGTCCTTAACTTGAACAAATGCCTCTTATGTTAATTTTCCTTCCAGGCTCAAGAACATACTCAGCAAAATTATCACTGTGTTGAAGATGCAGATTCAAATTTTTGAACCTGAAACTCTGCACCACTCAAACCAGTAAAGCCCATGTAATGTAATTAGAGAAAAGTAAAAAGTAAAGCCGGCCACTGGTGGGTCCTTAAGGCCTTTAACCCCATCCACTCTGACCTTAAATTTCTAACAAGTTGAAATATGCAAAGAAATGAATTTTGCTATGTTGTAATGGTTTGAGACAAATACAGGCTCTTGTCTTCTATGGTGTGTTACATTCAAACCATATTAGGCAAAACTACCCTCAAAAGTAGGCTGACAAACATAAAAGTAGTCGCTAAGCTAGTTTGCTAGTTAAGTGAATCTGAAAGAGTAAATAAAATGAACCAGTATCTGAAATCCTTGAAACGGTATATGAAAGCAGAAGCCCTGAATATGATCAAATCTTTCCCTGCACTGGGACATCAACAACCTCATACTGCATGCATCAATAACTGCAATGATTTTGGTAACTACCAACTTATTAACTGTTTTTATTGTGTACTAAGGAACAAACACTTACCTTTAAAATCTCATACATGTAGAATCGGATGTCGTAGTCTGATAGTGTTTGATACAATTGCTGTGGAAAATAAAGTAAAAGCTTGGATCTCCTTACTTACAGAGCATGCCATTTATGACTAGGTTTTATATGAAAAAACAAAAGTTTCACCTTAAAGTCTGTGTTGTTAACATGTTCAAAAACCAGAGCAGGTGTTCGAGACTTGGGGGAAAAAAATGGAGAGAAAATAGTCTATTATTCTTACAAAAAACACTGAAATCCCAACACTTATCTTTTCCAAATAATCATATAGCACTTGATAATAAGTACTTAAAATCAAAATAGATTATAATAATCTACAATTTTATTTTTATTCAATAACTCCTGACCCACAATAATCACTTTGTTACAAATATTCATCAATACAAAATAAAAGCTTTTAACTGCATCGTATTGTTGTACTGTGATACTAACCACTGGATCCTTGACAATATCTAAAAGTGTGATGATGTTTGGGCCGCCTCGCAGATTCTCTAAGATCTTTATTTCTCGCTTTATTTTCTTCTTCTTTACTGGCTGTAGAAAAAAGAGACAAAAACTGAATCCAAAAACATTTTCAATTCCAGGCACCGATTGAGTTGCACTTGTCCCATCCTGTCTCCAGTAAAGGGAAACTCAAAATAAAAACCTGGCTACATTTATAGAGATGTGGTTAATCTTCACAAGCATTTATCACTTAGCATGAAAGAAACCTCTCATCTCGCAAAATGTTATCGAATGAATCTGGAGCCATGTTCCTTTGTAGGAAGAAATAGGAATTCTCTGGTAAAGAAAGTCTCTCTCTCTTAATTTGGGTTTCTGCCGACAGGATTGAGTTACAAATCTTTTTTTAAGATACAACCCACAATACAAACAAGCTCATTTGGCAAAGATGCTCATCAGTGACCTGGAAAATGAGAGTTGGGATGGCATGTAATGTAAGAGGTCTAGTCTGATCAGGTATAATGTGCTCCAATAAACTGAAATGAACTCCGATTGCAGTTCTCAATGACTTCTTATGCCATAGTACATACAACATTATGCGGATGGGATGCTCATGGATCATCCATCCATCGTTATTTCCCATCCACCCATCAGTAATATTCAGTCCAGTTATTTAACAAATCTAATGTAATCAATGCTTAACAAACTATTAGACATGCATAATTAATAAGGTGCAGGCTAATGGACTTACTTTGAGTATTTTAACAACTACTTTCTCATTGTTTGTGATATTGATTGCTTCAAAAACTTCACTGTATTTGCCACGCCCCAATTTCCGAACAAGCTGGTAGTCATCTTGGTTCCTTTAAAAACAAATACAAAAAGCTGCATTAAAAAATGCTGTAACAGTTTTATTAAAACTAAAATAAAATAAAATAAAATTGAAAATATAATAATACTACTACTACTAATAATAATAATAATAATAATAATAATAATAGCTGCAAGCAGCATTTTTGGGGGCCAAGCACTTGCTAAGCTGCACATTCACAGATGTGCTACAATTGTTGCCTAAGCAATCAGACAGAAGCAGAGCCATAGGACTGCTATGACTGTGACCTGCCCTGTTGTCTGCTGCTACTTTGTTGTTTAGACAGCATGTTATTGTAATTTTTGACCAGTAGGTGGCAAGAAATCTGTTGCTTTGGCCTCGGGGCATGGGCCAACCAAGTTTGGGTCAATGCTCAAAGTTGTTGCTGAGATACAGTTAAAATGTACATAATTTGTAGGAGAAGAAAAAAAAAAAGTTTTTGACAAAATCCAGTAAGTACACCTGAATTTCATAATCCATACTCCAGGAAATTATAATGAAAATCAATACGTGATGTAATAAAAATGAATCCGTGACCAATCACAAAACTCTTTGGGTATATTCTGGGCGTGGTCCTGAAGATTATTATCAAGTTTTGCCCTGCTGTGATGCACCCAGATATCCTGAATTTTTGCACATGCTAGCACATTTCAGGAGGATGGTTTTGAATATCAATATTCTTTTGATGAATTTTGTTTGGACATGTCTGAAGATGATGTGAGCCAAATTGGGTGAAGACGAGTACAAAAAATGGCACTTGGATGGAAGCATTTTATTGTATTCCATCTAAGCTCCATGTTCAGCATGTTACTGCATCTTCTGACCAGTGGTGGTGTTGTCACCAAATCTGCTGCATGGCATCATTACATGGTCCTTCAGATGCCCAACAAGTTTCAGTGTGCAATGTTGTTGTTGGCATACAACCTCACTCTCTGCTTGGCAGATTCACTGTTAGATTCACTGGACCATCACTGGAGTAAACACTTTGGAGTTTTCAAAATTCTTTTGATAAGAAAATCTGTAGAAGGTGTAGTGAAAAAAGGTTTGGCGGAAAATAGTATAGTAATGGATATCAAAGGATGCATTGAACTCGTCTTGACCCAGGGAAGCCAGGGATGTTCATTTTAGGTCAACTTCATTTTAGGTCTATTTACCTTTTCAGATCATGTAAAATGTCTACACAACTGTAAATCCATTTTGATTCACATGTAGATTTGCTTATTTGACATTTTCATTGGGGAGAAAGAGAAGACTGAGCTCCTGAGTGAAATGCATAAAGTGTGGTGGGTTGAACACATAAACCTAAATAAAAAATAATAAAAGTTCAAATGCTACAGTTTTGCAAGCTCTAACAAAAGTAAATAATTCTGGCCAAACTTACACACGAAGGATTAACAGATGTGTTTCTTCAGATATACAGTCATAATATAGAGTAATGACCTTGCAATAATTCGGTTATTTCATTCTTAAATTGGCTCCAAACAAGATTAAACAAATGATGGAATAAACAACCAAGCAACTGTTTCAGACACTTTACTGTATGTTTATCACCACAGTCACACAGCAGCAGGCTCACCCCCACTCCACTACATGTGACTCGTAGTCCCAGTACTCCCGAGGTCTCTGTGTGTTGACATCTGGGTAAACCCGGGATCGGCTGGTCACTGGGCCAGACATTAGTGTGTGTTGCTGCTTCTGTCAGCCCTGTGAGAAAGGGAAGATGGTCACTAAATTAAGATTCAGCAATTAACACCATGTCGTAGTAAACCAGATGAAATGTGTACACAAACATGATGACCTGAATAGTAACAAAGACACAAAATAAGGACTGTCTTTAAAATTCCATTCTCCTACCATGACTGATTAAATTGGATTAAAGTGCTGAAATCCAGCCAAAGGAAGGAGGAAATTTTAATTTAAGTGCCAGCGGAGCAAGGCAGACTTCATTTACGAAGGCAGATGAGGTGAAATCTTACTGTAGTGCTGTTAAGTACGTCGCTGTTAGCGTCAACTCAAATGTACAAAAACATGCACATTCACGAACTAGACATGTCCGATTAGTGATCTTTAAATCAATAACAAACAAAACCTTACAGTTTAACTGCACCTTATAGTTTATCATGAAATCCCAATATTGCAGTAAATAGTTGACTCCATGACCACTGGACCTGCTCAAAATCGTTTTTTAACTCCGTAACTCAGGGGCTTGGTGGTTAGCACGTTTGTCTCACACCTCAAGGGTTGGGGGTTCGATTCCCGCCTCCGCCGTGTGTGTGGAGTTTGCATGTTCTCCCCGTGCCTCTGGGGTTTCCTCCGGGTACTCCGGTTTCCTCCCTCAGTCCAAAGACATGCATTATAGGTTGATTGGCATCTCTAAAATTGTCCGTAGTGTGTGATTGTATAAGTGAATGAGAGTGTGCGCCCTGCGATGGGTTGGCACTCCGTCCAGGGTGTATCCTGCCTTGGTGCCCAATGACGCCTGAGATAGGCACAGGCTCCCCGTGACCCGAGAATAGATCGGATAAGCGGTAGACGATGAATGAATGAATGAACTCTGTAACTCACCGCTGTGTCTAATGTCTCTATATATGGTACACTTGTACCTACCATGTCCTATAAACAAAGATAATTCTCAAAACATGGACATAGTTAATTTCAGTTTACTTGATTTATTTAGGAATGCCACTGAAAGATTTTGTTTAATTTGGCCAAAAGAGGAAAAAAAATTATTTAATTTTGATTCAAAGAGTATAATGAAGTGTGATTAAACAAATACCATATCTAATACTGTAGTAGTATTTAATGACAGTGATAATTAGCAAGTGATTAATATAGTGTTTAATGTAATTAATGTTTAATGTACTTTACGCAGTGTTTAATGTATGTAGTGTTTAACATTGCAGTGTTTTATCATACATTGTGCAGTGTTTAACCAACATTACGTAGTGTTTACAGTATACTGTGTAGTGTTTACTGTACATTATGTAGTATTTAACATACATTATGTAGTGTTTTTCATGCATTACGCAGTGTTTTTATCATATATTACTCAGTGATTAACAGACATTACAGTGTTTGACATGCATTACACAGTGCTGTGCATTGTGAAGTGTTTAATGTACATTAAACAGTGTCTGACGTGTGTTACTCAGTATTTGACCAGAATACACATTTATACAGCTGTTCACAGTAACTACACTTCAGAGTGAGATGGACAGAGTGAGATGTGTGCTGGAGGGTTGAGGTGGCTATACTATAGATCAGGCGCAACCTAATGTAACCTAATGACGAGGCAGCAGGTTTGATTTGACTCGCAAGTGGACGTCACGTGTGCAAGTGGACGTCACGTGGTGCAAGTGGACGTCACGTGGTGCAAGTGGAGGCCACGTGGTGCAAGTGGAGGCCACGTGGTGCAAGTGGAGGCCACGTGGTGCAAGTGGAGGCCACGTGGTGCAAGTGGAGGCCACGTGGTGCAAGTGGAGGTCCTGTGTATTTGCCCTTATGAATATTTATGTGCAGCCTAAGTGCATTACACAGCTTTTAATTTTGTTGTTTAGCATCCAATCCAGCAGGGGGCCCTAAAATTTTTTAATGTCCCGTGACCCATCAGTAAATTAAGCTAATGATTCAAAAATGGAAGATAACAGCAAGCAGGGCAACCTCCTTGAGTGAACAATTACAGCACCAAATCATCTAAAAAGCAGCGTGTGGAAGTATTTTGGGTTCTACACAATTGATGGCAAAGTTACGCTCAAAGATAGGGTCACCTAGTCGGACAGAGGCACAGACATGTGGAACAGCACCACTGCATATTATTCTGTGGCTTTGTACAAGGTGTTCATAAAATGCTGAAAAGAATGTTTGAGTTGTGGTAACCTTTTTTTTGGTCAAATATATTTGAACAAATTGCGTGACAATTCATTTGCACTTGATTTTTTTTATTTTTTATAAAGTGACAGCCCAAGTTGGTTTACAAATTGTGTCTTTAGTTTGGCTTAACACAAACATTTATACACAGCTTATATTATAAGACTGATAAATGAGATCCAAGGTTGGAGATACTTTCTTTAAACAGGAAATGATGTCATGCAAATAAAAGTCAGAACTGTGAAGAAACTCACTAAACAAATGAATCACTATTAGTGTCATTATGCAGTGTTTAATTGTCTTAGATGACTCTTATAAATATGCCATCAAAAATGCAGCATCCTCAAAACAGGAGAAAAGCTTAAGATACAGTGTACAGATGGTCTATTGTCAAAAGCGTCATACCAGAAATTCCTAGGTTTTGACTTCCAGCTACCTGGGAGGATGAACAGTCTCATTCAATATCACAGCAGAACTTGATATCACATGCTGTGGCCAAAAAAGTGCAAGCCACAAATCCTGTGCCAACTGAAGAACACACAGGTTTCAACAGACACAACTGAAATGATTATAAACTATAGTAATATAGTTGAGTCAATACTGCATCAGAGACTGGCGGAGCAAAATACTGTACATCTCAAACAAAGTCAGATCTGAGAACAGAAAAAGAGCACATAGTCCTCATCAAGACTCTCTGCAATCTGCACCGTTCCACCAAATAACCTGCCTCATATGAATGCAAAGAGACAATCAGCTACATGATATAATTCACAAATGGATTAAATGTACAATGATCTGTTCCTTAACATTTAAAAACAGAAATAATAATAGCAATAAAAATTATCATCCATTGCTCATATTGTAGCCAATAAATATGCCTAGATGTTAATGTTAATAATTTTATACAACACAGAGTATCTGCCATTTAGCCTAGTCATGACAAATCATCTAGAAAACATTTAACATAAGCAGCAGGCTTTAAAACTGAACTGAGAAATTTCCATTGCCTACTAGCAAAATATGTGACTGTTTAACTCACATGAAAATCAACAGTGCTGCATCTGAGCAATAAATAATTCCAGTCAATCCCAGTATGGGTTCCCACATGGGTCAGTAATCAGTAATTCCCTGATTACTAGAAAATGATGACCTACTGTAAGGTACCCAAATATATAAGGAGTAATAACCACTCAAATATTACTGCATGATAGTTCTCCTCACTGTGACAAAATAATCCAAAATTATAAGAATATATGAATATAACCAAAAGCCGGTTTTAATGTTATGAAGGCTAATAATGTAACATCTGTAAAATGGTAAACAGATGTTTTTTTTATTTCCTCCACTAATATTACGTGTAAACAATACTACCCTTAATACGTTTTCCCAAACAGCTTCTATCAGACAGCTCTAAAGAGATTTCATCTGTATAACACTTTTAACTTCATAAACTTCACTTTTATCGTCATAAAGCAGTTTTACAGGAATTTAAAAATTCAGGATAAAAAGGATAATGTTTATAAATGCAACCTATATTTATCCCTAATGAGCAAGACAGAGATAAATGTGGCAAGGGAAAAACTCCATGAGAAGGAAACCTTGAAAGAAACCACACTCAAGAGAACCTCATCCCCATCTGGGTGACACCAGAGAGTGGGATTATAAATCATTATAACACTGAAAGTGGGATTATAAATCGTTATAAACACCAAGAGTGGGATTATAAATCGTTATAAACACCGAGAGTGGGATTATAAATCGTTATATATATATATATATATATATATATATATATATATATATATATATATATATATATACATACATACATACATACATACATATACACACACATCTTGCAGGATGGCTAATGAGAGCTCAAATAAGCAGAAAACACCTGTAGATTGATATTAAATTGTAACGTGTAATAAAATCGACTTTGTTTTTACGTTTCTAATAAAATGTCACGCCATGAAGCAGAAAACTCAGGTGATGATGGTCAGGTTTCAGCATTACCGGATCTGTCAGCAGGTTTAGGTTGGTAAGCTGGTTAACTAGTCGTGTTAAATGAGCTCAGCACAGAAACTGATTACACAGAGAAGAGAAGCTTGATAAACACGATCCAGAGACGAGTCGCTTTAATAAAATACTGAACACAAATTTAAAGACAGATTCCAAACAGCACTCCATTTACCCCGGCTGGTTTGTATGCTTGTAACACTCCCAACAAGTGACGAGAGCCGCAAACTAACTCTGCTCAACCAAGTAAAGCTCTGCCATGTTTATTAACCGCACAGATAACTGAACCTAGGTGGATGATCTGCACTGATTGTATAAACAGGTAGCAGGCAGGACAGCGCGTCAGCTTCACCGGAGAGATCACCGCGCTGCACGTAGCCTGGATGCTACCGCGGAGTGCTCGCGCAGCCTCGGGGTTTAGCACATTCAATGCACAGCTTTCGTGGTTGTTAGCCTAGCATTAGCAAGCTACAACTCAGTGCTTTGTTTTCATGGTAAATACGCATGGAATGGGGCTTGTCGGAAAAGCCGTTTTCCAAGCTGCATTTCATCAGATACAATTTCAGGGCAAACGCTAAATAAATATATTTAACGGACAGAATACATTACCTCTTGGCTCTTTGAGGGAGACAATATGGCGGGTCTTGCTGACAGGCAAACAGGTTTAGCTGGGAAAGAGGAAAGAAAGTCATCCGCGCCTGTTGGGGGCACCATCACAGAGTCAGCCTTTGGAAAATGAGTGGGGCTTCAATCAATTTTTGGCAAATCATGGAGTTAAATATTAGAAAGAGCGCAGTTATCTATTACACAAGGAGTTAACAATTTGGTGTCCAAAGCAGGAACAATAAACTGTGCCAGTATGCATACAACAGACAGCTGGTAGTGTACACATTATGGAAATAATTTCATATGCATATTTTTTGCTCTATGTGACTTTATACATTATTTTAGCTTTACACAGGCATTAGTAATGGTAGCTACTGCTGAGTACAATCAGGGTGAGGCAAGAAAGCAACAGAGGTCAGTCACAGTGGCACCTAATATGTAATTTTAGCTGGACATAAAGCTCTAAAGTCAGCTAAAATGCCCAAATTCCATGGCTCTGAGAGAGTACTGGGCGAAGCATTACTTTCTCACAATACAAGATGGGATACTGCTGAAAGGAACAGGGTTTGTTATTTCGTCTTCACTGAGAAATGAGGTGCTAGCTGAACTACATGAAGGTCATTAGGGGTTAGTGAAGTGCAGACAAGATGCACAACAGTCAATTATTATTCTAGGTCAGAGTCCTGTTTTGCAGAAGCACAACAATCACAAACCTACCTTCTACTCCTAGAACCATTTCTGAGAGAATCATCAGTACAGTTGAACTTATGAAATATGTGTGGCTGTAGTAGAGCAAACTCAAAGCCGAACATTACTGGGGGAAAGCATTGGAGCATAGTGTTGGAGGAATGGGAATGGGAATACCTTTAGCAACTGCATGGAGTAGACGTGGAAAACAGATGCTCTGATTAATGCTTAATTTCTTCACTCCTTTATCCGCTCTTGTGTGTTAAATTTACTTTTTAGGGTATCATACTTTTATACTGTACCCAACAGTCACCTTTTTTTGACCAATGATGGCTACTAGGAGTGTTAAAACCAGGAAAGGGGATGACTCTGCAATTGTTTTAACGGTCGAGACTATCTCCGCGCTGCTGGATAAGTACCGTGTAGCGTTAGTGGCTGAATTTAAATCTTCATTTAGTTTACTGTAAACGAAATTGGACCAGATTCAAGCCAAAGTAGAGGACCACGGTCCTTAGAACTTGTTATGAATGACCTGAGCCAGCGTGTAAGTGAGTTGGAAAATATTCCATATTAAGAGATTTCAGTATTGGAGTGTTGAAATTTGTTATCATTATCTAATTTTTAGTTTATGTAAATTATTTATTTTTGTTTTTTAGCAGCTATCTTGTTGGGTCTGTGGGGAGGGGTGTAGGGGGGTGGGTTGTGAGATCTCCAAAGTCCATAATTCACCAAACAAATCTTCCTGTCGCTCACCACACCATCTTTAACTCCGATATATAATTTACATAACTTAAAAATTAAATAGTAAATGACAAATATCAGGGGGGCACGGTGCCTTAGTGGTTAGCACGTGTGCCTCACACCTCCAGGGTTGGGGGTTCGATTCCCGCCTCCGCCGTGTGTGTGGAGTTTGCATGTTCTCCCCGTGCCTCGGAGGTTTCCTCCGGGTACTCTGGTTTCCTCCCCCAGTCCAAAGACATGCATTGTAGGTTGATTGGCATCTCTAAATTGTCTGTAGTGAGTGAATGAGAGTGTGTGTGTGTGTGTGTGCCCTGCAATGGGTTGGCACTCCGTCCAGGGTGTATCCTGCCTTGATGCCCAATGACACCTGAGATAGGCACAGGCTCCCTGTGACCCGAGAGTAGATCGGATAAGCGGTAGACAATGAATGAATGACAAATATCAACACTCCAACACTGAAATCTCTTAATGAAGAGAAAAAAAAGAACACCAAACTTCCCCAACATCACAGAGTATTTCTAAAAAAACAACTATAAAACAAGCATGTAACCCACAAGGTATTAAAAATAGAAAAACATAATAATTGTAAAAAAAATGTTTCCAGATGTGTAAGCTGCCCATTCCACACGCACTCATGCAAACCCATACCATCAGAGATGCAGGCTTCTGAACTGAGCGCTGATAACAACTTGGGTTGTCCTTGTCCTCTTTAGTCCGGATGACATGGCGTCCCAGTTTTCCAAAAAGAACTTCAAATTTGATTCGTCTGACCACAGAACAGTTTTCCACTTTGCCACAGTTCATTTTAAATGAGCCTTGGCCCAGAGAAAACACCTGCACTTCTGGATCATGTTTAGATATGGCTTCTTTTTTGACCTATAGAGTTTTAGCCGGCAATGTTTTCTGGAAGTATTCCTGAGGCCATGTTGTGATTTCCATTACAGTAGCATTCCTGTATGTGATGCAGTGCCGTCTAAGGGCCCGAAGATCACGGGCATCCAGTATGGTTTTCCGGCCTTGACCCTTACACACAGAGATTGTTCCAGATTCTCTGAATCTTTGGATGATATTATGCACTGTAGATGATGATAACTTCAAACTGTTTGCAATTTTTCTCTGAGAAATTCCTTTCTGATATTGCTCCACTATTTTTCGCTGCAGCATTGGGGGAATTGGTGATCCTCTGCCCATCTTGACTTCTGAGAGACATTGCCACTCTGAGAGGCTCTTTTTATACCCAATCATGTTGCCAATTGACCTAATAAGTTGCAAATTGGTCCTCCAGCTGTTCCTTATATGTACATTTAACTTTTCCAGCCTCTTATTGCTACCTGTCCCAACTTTTTTGGAAGCTCTCATGAAATCCAAAATGAGCCAATATTTGGCATGACATTTCAAAATGTCTCACTTTCAACATTTGATATGTTATCTATATTCTATTGTGAATAAAATATAAGTTTATGAGATTTGTAAATTATTGCATTCCTTTTTTATTCACAATTTGTACAGTGTCCCAACTTTTTTGGAATCGGGTTTGTACACCACTTTGAATAAAATTAAAACTGCTTGGGAAAAAGACCTAAATCTGACATTCTTAAGCTTGTCAACTCAACCTCCTTATGTGCCTGCCACTCTTTATTACAGTTTAAGGTTGTACATAGGGCTCATTTCTCCAAAGTTAAGCTGTCTCGCTTCTACCCAGATGTCGATCCCTGCTGTGATAAGTGTAAAAGTGGAGAGGCGTCTCTCATTCATATGTATTGGACATGCCCTAATTTTCAAAAATTCTGGAGGGATGTCTTTCAAACCCTGTCTCACGTACTGAATTGCAATCTTGAACCAGACCCCCGGTTGCTCTTTTTGGCTTTACTGGAGAGGATGATAGGCGTCTAACCCCAGCTAAATGTCGATTATTGACCTTTGCATCCCTCCTGGCCAGGCGTTCTCTTTTATTTAAGTGTAAGGATGCCACCTCACCCACCCACGGCCAGTGGCTCAGAGATATTATGTCCTGTTTGTCCCTGGAGAAGATTCATTACTCAATCTGTAATTCAGGCTTGAAATTCCATCAGGTGTGGGGGTCCTTCCTTCACTTTTTTCAAATAAATTTATAATTTAATCCCCCCTTCTATTTGATTGGTTGGTTTTTTCAGGTGTATGGATTTATTTATTTATTCATTTTATTTTTTTAACCTTTTTTTGTTTTTTCTTTTCCCCCCTCTTTCTTTGCACACAAAACCCAGACTTCCAGCTCCAGTTGTTTTTTTTTTTTTTTTTTTTTTTTTTAAACTATTTATTTATTTTGTCTCTTTTCTTTCTGTAATTATGCGTGGTGTTTAGCCTCTCTTAGACATGTAAGACTAGTTTGGAGTTTGGGTTTGGGTGGGGTGAGGGGTATAGGGGTGTGTGTAAGGGGTTTATAAATCCAGATAATACAAGTGTGCATTGAAACGCACACTACACGTTTACCTTCTATGTTATGTCTTTGTTTAAAAATCAATAAAAATATTGCTAAAAGGAATACCTTTAACCAGAGGCTCAGGTACAGAGACACAGGTACATCACCAAGCCTGATTCAAGATGGGAAAGGTTTTGGGAGATAAAGGTGGGGTTTGGTTATTTTTTGCACATTATTGCATTTTTTGCAATAGCAGAAACACTCTTATTTCTATTGGTTTACAATGCACTCAGCTACCTTAGTCTGAGTGCATTGTACCTAATCTGCTTAGTGTCCTGCAAGCCAACCCCCAGTCTCTGAGAAACAAGATCATCGATTTCAGGGCCAGGGTTAAGTTCCAGATGGACATTTGTACATAACCTTTTCTGCTTCACCGAGATATGGCTGAACACAGCAGTAGCAGGCCACGCCATTCAGAGTTCTCGGTTTACGATGAAAGCAGTTGTGGGATTTATCGGGAAATTGGCCCAAGCTCACCACCAACTTGGAGGTCCTGGGTCTGTCCTTGTGTCAGTGGATTTCCAACCTCATAACAGGCATACCACAAGTGGTAAGGGCAGGCAGGCATGTCTCACCCTCAGTACTGGAACCCCCCAGGGTTGTGTCCTGAGCCTCTTGCTCTGCACATTGTACACTTATGACTGTGTGGCCACTTCCAACATTACCACCATTGCTGAGTTTGTTGACAGCACCGTGGTGGTGGGCCTGATCTGTAACAATGATCTGCAACAAGGTCTCACTGGGGGGATTAAAAGTGTGGAAAACTGATGCCAGGAGAACAACCTTGTCCTGAATGTCAGCAAGGGAGTTGATAATGGACTCCAGCATGAAGCAGGATAGGAACTACTAGCTGCTTAGTATCTACAGGACTCCAGTAAAGAGAGTGGACACTTTCTGCCACCTTGGTGTTCACATCATGTCATGGCCCTGTCACATCAACACCCTGTCAGGCCTGTCAGCATCTTTACCATCTAAGACACCTAGAGAATTTAAACTGCCATAGAAGGTGCTAAGAAACTTTTGAATCATTGAGAAAAGCATGATAGGAAGCATTACAGCCTGTTTTGTGAACAGCACCAAGCAGTAAAGGTGAACTCTCCAGGGGAAGCACAATCAGCTGCCTGTACCATCTGCTCTAAGCTTCCTGACCTGCAGACGATATACAACAAGCAATGTTGAACCCCAAGGAGAGGAAGATAGTGAAGGACCACAGCCATACGAGCAATATACTCTTCTCTATGTTGCGTCAGGGGTGTGCTCCAGATCCCTGAAGGCCAACTCAAAGAGAATGAGGAGAACCTTTTTCCAGCAGGACATTCAGGCCCTCAACCGGGACAACACACTTTTCTGTGTAACACCTAATACAGCAACCACATTTTTGCGCAGCACATGGGTCATTCTATAATTGTGGGTACATCTAATGTCCGTGAAGTACATTTGTTTGTGCTCTTCAAAAATAATAAGCGTTTATTGTGATATAACTTGTGTCCGAAAAACCATTGTCAACTAAGCTACCCATTAGAAAGACCCCCTCAGAAAGGAATGATTTGTCCCATTCTCGCCTAATTTGCACAGTATGATGTCATTTCCTCTAGAAGCACATGGATGAAACACTACAAATTATGTTCTCTCTCTTTCCCCTAATATTGTTTAAAATAGCAAACTTGTGTCAAAACCTGTGTATTATTTCTGCAAATTTTAACAAGACAATTTAACTAAAACTCATGTTTTATTTATGAAAATATATTTATAAACATACCATATGCTCAGTGGTTCTAGGCCTCCATGTTGAGTATAGGCCCAAAACACTAAAAATGTCAACTAAGTCTGTGGTTCCCAACCTTTTTTTGTCTGAGACCCCCTTTCTCCCAAGAAAATATTTTAGGGCCCCCCTTCACATTTAATGATATTATTGCTCTTGCAAGCTTGCAGCAAGGATGACAAAAAATGTTGTTTTCAAACAAACAGTATGTTTATTACTATAACCAGATATGTTTATGCACAAATAATAGCCTATATATAATATTGAAAATAATAACAAAAACATCAGCAGGCCATTTGTCATTTAAAAACGTAAGCCTAGGAGAAGCCTATAATAAATAATGACCCTATTTGAAATGCGATAACAAAAATATCAGTATTCACACTGGTGTGTAGGAAAAAAGAATGAATATTACAAAATGACTGCTGTCTGGCTCCTCAATACTTGCATGTTATTTGTGAGGCTTTATCAATCAGTGTGAGGATTGCTGCTGACAGTGAGTAATAATTTTGTAAATGCATGGAGAGATCTTTGACAGGGCAAGACGCATATCATCCTCAAGGGTCAGTCTGGCCCTGTATTTGGTTTTAAGGGCTGTCAATGGTTGAAAACCCAGCTTCACAAAGGTAGGTGGTGCTAAAGGGAATCAGCGCCTTCATTGCAGCTGTGTGACAGACTGATTGTTCTTCTGCAAATTCAGACCAGAATGATTCCAATGGAACCTCACTGAAATGGGTTTTCAGGCTGGCATCAGAGGATATTTCTATAAGCTCTTCCAGAAGTCTTGATGGCAGAGTAGCTGGAAGCTTTGCTTCAATGTTCTCAATGAAGGGGTTTCTGATCCACAGAAAATCAGCTGCCTGCTCCTCAGTTAAAGCTGGGAAATAACTATCAAATTTCTCCAGGACCTTTGATAGATGCACTGTTATCTGACGTTGAATGATTTTAAAATTCAAGTGTCTGTCTGCAATAAATGCATGGGTGTGCTCAAACATTCCGGAGGAGACATGGGTTTTCCACGTGTAGTTTTCTTTTGAAAGCCTCTACTCATTCATGCTGCACCACAGTGTTTATGTTTGCACCTTGCATTGCTCTGTTAAGCTTGTTCATTTCACCGAATATGTCTGAAAGGTAGCTGAGGTGAGCGAGCCATTTGTCATCGTCCAAAATCTCTGCAAGGTCTGGTCTCTTGTCCGCAAGAAAGTCACGCAACTCCTCCCTCAGGCTGAACAGAGGCATCAGCACCCGCCCTCTGGACAGCCACCTCACATCAGTGTGCATCAGCAGGGTATGGTAATCAGCACCTATCTCTTCGAAGAGAGCAGTGAATAACCTGGAGTTGATGGCTCTGGCTTTCACAAAGTTCACAATTTTTACGGCCACATCTAAAACTCCATGAAGACTGGGTTCCATTTCTTTTGTAGCAAGCGCCTCTCTGTGCAGAAAGCAGTGCGTTGAAATGGCAAGGGGAGCAACCTCTTTGATACGCTGAAATACCCCGGACTGCCTGCCAGGCATCGCGGCAACTCCATCAGTACAGACCCCAATACAGTCGCTCCAGTTTATCTCATTTGATCTCATGAAATTATCCAAAGTTTCAAAAATATCCTTTGCCGTCGTCTTGGTACGGAGCTCTTTACAAAACAAAAAATCTTATTTTATCTCATTTTCCCATTCATAACGAACGTATGCAAGGAGTTGTGCCATTTTTGACACGTCGGTAGACTTGTCTATTTGAAGTGCGAAGTTATTACCATGAAGTTGCACAGAAAGCTGACCCCTCACATCTTCTGACATTGTTGCAATGCGACGTTTGACCGTATTATTTGATAATGGTATCTTAGCCAATTGTTTTGCCTTATCCTCTCCAAATAATTCCTTGACAATCTCTGTTGCACATACCAAAATCAAAGTTTCTGCAATTGAATGCCCTTTCTTTGCTTTGGCGATTTTTTCAGCAATTGTATATGATATTTTTCGATAAAATACGATAAAAGTTTCTTGTCAGTAGCTGTGATTTCCCTAATCTCATTTTGGGAGTGTGTCAACCCTTTTGCCTTGCACTCAAAAAATGCCCTGGGCTTGTTGCGGTATTGAGGATAAGTTGTCTGCAAATGTCTTATTAGTTTGGACAGCCTCATGCATTCGTTAGCAAGGACTTTGGAGCAGATAATGCACTGTGGCTGGGGCAGGGACTCTTTGCTACAAGAAAATGAAATAAAACCATAGTTCAGGTAACTATCTTGGTATTTCCTGCATTTCGTGTTTCCAGTATTGCTAGCACTGCAACCCAAATTGGTGGGAGCTTCCTCACCTGGGTCCAGTTGTCACATTTCCTGTATCCAGAGCATGATAAATCAGACCCAGCGCGGGGATAGACAGCAGACAGGGGTTTTATTCAAATAATAAACACGCAGAGACAACTTGACGACACCACACAAACACGGAACATTAAGACGAAGACCAGCCCTGAACCCTGGCAAAAGGCCACTATATATACTAAACATAATTACACACAACATGAGGAACAGGTGAACATGAACACATTAGGAATAAGGTGGGGCTAAACCAAGCACATGACAAACATAAACAACAATGCAACATAACATAACCCCTGCTGGAAACCCCCCCTAGTGGTCCAACATAGGACCTGCCACCCGTAACATCTCCCCCCTCTCTACGGCGTGGCTCCCGACGTGCCAAACCATAACCCTCCCCGAAAGTCTGGACGAACTGTGGGTCCCGAAAAGGAGCTAGGAGCATAGAGAGACAGGTGGGGGGGAGCGAGAAGCATGGTGAGGCAAGTGGGGGGGGGGAGCAAGGAGCAAAGGCGAGGCAAGTGGGGGAAGCGAGGAACAAAGGCGAGGCAAGTGGGGGGAGCGAGGATCAAGCCAAGGCAAGTGGGGGGAGTGAGAAGCAGAAGCGAGACAAGTGGGGGAGCACGGGAGACAGCTACATCCGATAACCTCCCCTGCCAACCAGGAGTGAGGCGGCGTCCCCCACGGAGAAACAAAGGTGGAGCGGCGTCCCTCACGGAAGCAGGAGCAGAGCGCGGACTGGAACAAAAACCCAAAAAGCAGAAATCCAGGCCGGAAATCTCCTCCGTTAACGAGAAGTGAGGTAACGTTCCCCACGGAAAAACAGACGGTGGAACGATGTCCCCCACGGGAACATGAGCGGAGCGAGGGCCGGAACAAAAAACCAAAATCCAGAAATCCAGGCCGGAAATCTCCTCCGTTAACGAGAACTGAGGCGGCGTCCCCCACGGAAAACCAGACGGTGGAGCGACGTCCCCCACGGGAACATGAGCGGAGCGAGGGCCGGAACAAAAACCAAAATCCAGAATCGAGCAAAAAAAAATAACCAGGGCAGGAAAAATAAAATCCTCGCATGAGTTATCCCGCTGGGTCTGTACGGTTTTGGCTGGTCTTTCTGTCACGTTTCCGGTATCCAGAGCATGATAAATCAGACCCAGCGCGGGGATAGACAGCAGACAGGGGTTTTATACAAATAATAAACACGCAGAGACAACATGACGACGCCACACAAACATGGAACATTAAGAAGAAGACCAGCCCCGAACCCTGGCAAAAGGCCACTATATACAGTGGTGTGAAAAAAAGTTGGCCCCCTTCCTGATTTCTTATTTTTTTGCATGTTTGTCACACTTTAATGTTTCAGATAATCAAATACATTTGAAATATTAGTCAAAGATAGCACAAGTAAACACATCATGCAGTTTTTAAATGAAGGTTTTTATTATTAAGGGAAAACAAAATCCAAAACTACATGGCCGTGTGTGAAAAAGTGTTTGCCCCCCTTGTTAAAACATAACTTAACTGTGGTTTATCACACCTGAGTTCAATTTCTCTAGCCACACCCAGGCCTGATTACTGCCACACCTGTTCGCAATCAAGATCTCATGTAAATATGACCTGCCTGACAAAGTGAAGTAGACCAAAAGATCCTCAAAAGCTAGACATCATGCCGAGAGCCAAAGAAATTCAAAAACAAATGAAAAAGAAAGTAATTGAGATCTATCAGTCTGGAAAAGGTTATAAAGCCATTTCTGAAGCTTTGGAACTGCCGTGAACCACAGTGAGAGCCATTATCTACAAATGGCGAAAACGTGGAACAGTGGAGAACCTTCCCAGGAGTGGCCGGCCGACCAAAATTACCCCAAGAGCGCAGCGACAACTCATCCAGGAGGTCACAAAAGACCCCACAACAACATCCAAAGAACTGCAGGCCTCACTTGCCTCAGTTAAGGTAAGTGTTCATGACTCCAGCATAAGAAAGAGACTGGGCAAAAATGGTTTGCAAGGCAGAGTTCCAAGACAAAAACCGCTGCTGAGCAAAAAGAACATAAAGGCTCATCTCAGTTTTGCCAGAAAACATCTTGAGGATCCCCAAGACATTTGGGAAAATACTCTGTGGACTGACGATACACAAATTGAACTTTTTGGAAGGTCTGCGTCCCATTACGTCTGGCGTAAAAGTAACACCGCATTTCAGAAAAATAACATCATACCAACAGTAAAATATGGTGGTGATAGTGTGATGGTCTGGGGCTGTTTTGCTGCTTCAGGACCTGGAAGACTTGCTGTGATAAATGGAACCATGAATTCTGCTGTCTACCAAAAAATCCTGAAGGAGAATGTCCGTCCATCTGTTTGTGACCTCAAGCTGAAGCGAACTTGGGTTCTGCAACAGGACAATGATCCAAAACACACCAGCAAGTCCACCTCTGAATGGCTGAAGAAAAACAAAATGAAGACTTTGGAGTGGCCTAGTCAAAGTCCTGACCTCAATCCCATTGAGATGCTGTGGCATGACCTTAAAAAGGTGGTTCATGCTCGAAAACCCTCCAATGTGGCTGAATTACAACAATTCTGCAAAGATGAGTGGGCCAAAATTCCTCCACAGCGCTGTAACAAACTCATTGCAAGTTATGGAAAATGCTTGATTGCAGTTGTTGCTGCTAAGGGTGGCCCAACCAGTTATTAGGCTTAGGGGGCAAACACTTTTTCACACAGGGCCATGTAGTTTTGGATTTTGTTTTCCCTTAATAATAAAAACCTTCATTTAAAAACTGCATGATGTGTTTACTTGTGTTATCTTTGACTAATATTTAAATGTGTTTGATTATCTGAAACATTAAAGTGTGACAAACATGCAAAAAAATAGGAAATCAGGAAGGGGGCCAACACTTTTTCACACCACTGTATACTAAACATTATTACACACAACATGAGGAACAGGTGAACATGAACACATTAGGAATAAGGCGGGGCTAAACCAAGCACATGACAAACATAAACAACAATACAACATAACATAACCCCTGCTGGAAACCCCCCCTATTGGTCCAACATAGGACCTGCCACCCATAACACCAGTATGCCTGGGTCATTACTATCAGCTGCTGTAGGCAAATCAGTGGGACTCTATCATTTTTGTGGAGGACAAATTACAAATTTGTCCATTTTTTGGTCAGCCAGGGATCATGGATAAAATTAGCTAATGTAATATGATCGTTCCCCTTAATGTTCATTGCTCAACACTTTTCAAAATATGGTGCGGCCCCCCTCAGAGCTTACTGAGGCCCCCTTGTGGGCCGGGACCCCCCTGTTGGGAACTGGTGAACTAAGTTACCTGTCAACTGTGTTACCCAGTAAAGGTAACATAGTGGAGAGTAGCAAACAAAGATGGTATTTTATGCACATATTCCTACAGATCACCTTTATTTATGAAGTACTTTATACAATATAGATTGTTTCAAAGCAGCTTTACAGCAATAAAGAAGCACATAACGATTCAGTGATGCAAAAGAGATCAGTTAAAAAAAAAAAAAGCTAGTGTCATTGTTCAGTTAGGTCAGTTTGGTGTTTAGTTCTCTTCAGTAAAGTGAGAGTATTGTTTACAAACAATTTAAAAGTATACTATTTGTAAGATAAAATGTAAAGGAGTTACTCAACACTAGATGAGCAGTCATTTAGAACAATAATTTTATTAGTCAATATTAGTCTTACTTGATCTTAGTGCTGCATTTGACACTATAGATCATAACATTCTCGTAGATCACTTACAAAATCACATAGGTATTCAGGGACAGGCATTAAAATGGTTTAGATCCTACTTGTCTGATTAGATGCCATTTTGTAATATTGAAATATGGCGTCCCACAAGGATCAGTTTTAGGACCTCTGCTTTTCTAAATATACATGCTTCCTTTGGGTAACATCATTAGAAAGTGGATTAGTTTCCACTGTTATGCTGATGATACCCAGTTATATATCTCATCAAAACCAGATGAAATATCTAAATTGTCTAGATTAACAGAGTGTGTTAAAGATGTTAAAGATTGGATGACTGATAATTTTCTATTACTAAATCCTGATAAGACGGAGATATTACTGATTGGTCCAAAAACCAGTACACAAAAGCTCTCACAATTCATCTTGCATTTAGAAAAATGTTCTATTACTACTAGATCTACAGTGAAAGACCTGGGCGTAAAATTAGACAGCAATTTGTCCTTTGAAAATCATATTTCCGATAATACAAAAACAGCCTTCTTCCGCCTCAGAAATATTGCTTAGGAACATTTTATCTGTATCTGATGCAGAAAAGCTACTTCATGCATCCATGACCTCCAGACAGGACTATTGTAATGCATTACTAGGTGGTTGTCCTGCATCTTCGATAAACAAGCTCCAGTTAGTCCAAAATGCAGCCGCCAGAGTCCTTACCAGGTCAAGAAAATATGACCATATAACCTCAATATTATCGTCCCTGCACTGGCTACCTGTTGAGTCTAGAATTGATTATAAACTAGCACTACTTACGTACAAGACTCTAAAAGGTTTAGCTCCCACATATCTAGCCAGTCTTCTAACACATTACAATCCATAATGTTCCTTAAGATCTCAAAATTCTGGACTTCTGGTAGTTCCCAGAATATCAAAATATACAATAGGGGGGTAGAGCATTTTCGTATTTAGCTCCTAAACTTTGGAATAGCCTTCCTGACAGTGTTCGGGGCTCAGACATAGTCTTCCAGTTCAAACGTAGACTAAAGGCATATCTCTTTAGCCAGGCATACACATAAACATCTGATAACCTTGTGCTCCAATACATCTGATTAAATGCACATTATCATCTAGTGCCTGCTAATATTATGAACAGCAGCTATGCTAATTCCTTTCCATTTGTTTCCCTTCTTCTACCCATCCCGGGACATATAGAGATTGTGCCAGCTCCAGTGGCATCCAGAGATGGACCAGCTCCAACTGGGTTCTGCTTTGTGAGGACTGGGGTATTCAAAGCAACGCTGCCAACCCTATGTGGACGACAGCAACATCCTAATTAATTTACACATAACTTTCTACACATGCTGTATCTGCATCACACAATTGACTATACATAAATGCAGAAAGTACATTGTTTATATCACACTCAGATGAGAATGGGTTCCCTTTTGAGTCTGGCTTCTCTCAGGTTTCTTCCTAATACCATCTAAGGTAGTTTTTCCTTGCCACAGTCGCCTCAGTCACCTCAGACTTGCTTACTAGGGATAATTTTTGTCTAACATCTAGGACTGTTTGTCTGTTTGTATGTTTGTTGTTTCTTATGTTCTGTAAAGCTGCTTTGAGACAATGCTCTTTGTGAAAAGTGCTAAATAAAATTGAAAAAATAATTTGGCAAATGTAAGATTTGAAGATTCTTGCGTGTCCCAGGAAAATACCAAGATTATCTGCTGCAGAAAAACAGCGGCGTTACCGGGCTCGGCGAGATTCTGATCCTGTGAAGGGGGAGGCCTTTTTTTAAAGGGCTGTCAGAAATGGAGAGAATTAAGAGAACAAGGGAAAGTCAAGGTAGATCTGACAGAAAGAGAGAAGCGTAGGAAATGTTCTTACTGGAGGAAAGTCAAGCAGCAGAACAGAATGAGGAAGAAGCAGGCTGAGTCTGTTGTTACTCCACGATAAAATCCTGAATCTGGTATAGAGCCAACTCCAGAAGCACAGTCATCAAGGTTAGAAGATTGAGAAGTAGTATATGAGATTAAAGTAGACAGTAGCATTGTAGTTAACTTTGTGAAATGTGTTTTCTGTTTCTTACAAATCATTAGTTTAGTCTCATTATCAGTAAATGGTAGTGATTTATCCACAAAAAATATTGAGATTTTATACCTATCATTGCAGGCAGTAACTATCAGGGAGAAGACAAACAAAAAAGAGATACTCAAAATTGTACAGAGAGAATCAGAAACTCAAAAAATTACCTCGTGCTCAACAACGAACCACTGACAAATACAGAAAATGTTATGAAAGGCTAAGGTGGGATTTGGAATCTCCTTGCACAACAAAACAGAAAAGTTGATCCACAGACTTCCAATCAGTGACGCAGTGCGCAAAACTCTAGTCTATCATCATGCATTGACTGAAAATATAAAACAGAAATTTCGCACAGCAACACAGGAGAAGGCCAGGCAAATTATATCCAGAATTGTAAGTGGAAAAATCCTGAGAAAATACAAGCTCCATAAATATATTCAAGAGACCTTGGGTGTTTCAAAGAAACATTTCAACAAGGGTCTGAGAAATGCTGAAAATGTAACTTCTTTTGAAAGAAATACAACACAAAATGATCTAAACTGCATCAGAGCGTTGTTCAAACTTGTTCAATAGAAGTTGCTTTTGGCTGATCCCTGTTCGGGGGCCACTGTAATACTCCTGGACAGAAGTAAAATAAAAGAAGATAGAGTCTGCTGTGATGGCTTCTCGTCTCTTCATTTGCAACGAATGAAGCACATCACGGGCGCGCACCAAACTATTGTGCGATGACGTCATGACACAGATATGCCAAATGAAAATAATTAATTTAGGAAATGCACAAAACATACTTTACTTCTCATAATACACAAATAATGAATTAGATACTATTTTAGAAAATTAGAAAAATACTATTAACAATATATTAACTTTGAGAATTTAATCACCATATCACACTCTCCCCCTCAAAATAAAGATGCCGTCCCGACATCAAATCGCTTAATTAGTCAGTCACAGTAATGCTCAATTTACAGTATTTAAACTCTTTTCACTTTACCCAGCAGTTGTCTACAAC
Source organism: Hemibagrus guttatus (assembly GCA_033459395.1). Classification (NCBI taxonomy): domain Eukaryota; kingdom Metazoa; phylum Chordata; class Actinopteri; order Siluriformes; family Bagridae; genus Hemibagrus; species Hemibagrus guttatus. The sequence goes on along the minus strand of JAUCMX010000024.1, from coordinate 18,782,272 downwards.
ATCAGATATTACAGCACTGTTATCATTTTCCTTGTACATTCTCCTTTTTTTTTTCACAAGCATACATTCACAGTTGTGCTATTGCTCATTTCACCTCACAAGAGTCCTTATTTGTCGATAGACATGAGGCACTTGTTTGTAAATAGTCCCATGAAGTAATTCTAAAAAAAGAAAGGGAGTCATTCGCAAACCACCAACAAGTCTCTGTTAGGAAGGAAAACCAGTCCATTCATGTGCTCTAGCGAGAAAAAATGACAGAGTCCTTCGAGGAAGAAAAAAAAGAGATTCAAAAAGTGTCAAAAAAGAAAGTCTCAAAGTGATTTAAAGTGTCCACAGTGTCAAAACCGCACAACAGTCCATTATTTTTCAAAATCTGATAACAGTCCACTGTTTGTTTTGCAATAATTTCTCACTATGGGCAATAAACAGTCTCTGGGTAATGCTCTGTATCATGACATTTCATGCCTTCAACACAGTTCATACAGTGACTAGTTATGGGGTAGAATCCATGTGGTAGTGCAATTCAAAGTTAATAGCACACATATGGGGGCTGGGGGTAACAAAGGGGTGTTGATACCCAGGGCGTCACAGCTGTCATCCCACTAGAAAAGTGTGGGTAGTGGTTGTTGCCCACTATCTGCACATTGTAGCATGATGGGGACCCAAGATTGTCGTAGGTAAACTTTTTAGGTGGCCGTCGTTTTCTCCTGGTGAACTGGTACTCGTTTTCTTCCTCGGAGGTCCTGTCTCTAGACCCAGGCACTGCAGCTGCTTCCCTAACAGGTAAGTCTTGTTGCATTAGGTCAACAGTTGGTTCCTTTTCATTAAGCTGTTCTCTTATTTCAGGTGCAGACTCTGGACGACCTATCTCTGACTTGGCTGGAAGTGACTGTGGCCTTGGTTCCACCACTGGAGAGTTAGATTGAGGCTCAGAAGGTACTGACTGTTGTGATAACACATTTCTTTTGTCTAGGCAATCACTGCTTTCTTGTGGTCTTATCTGAAAGGGCTCCACTTGAAAGTAGTACTCATCATCTTCACTTCCATTATCGTACTCTGACTCACATTCTCTTCCCTGGGCGGGCTGCGTTCTGCTGTTTCTTAGTTGATGTCCTTGTTTTGGTTTAGTACTTTGAGCTGGTGTGATTGCAAGAGGTAGATGGTCACATGGAAGAAGAAGATTGCGATGTAAAACTCGTGATCTACCTTTACTCTGTTCAGGTTTTACTTCGTAGACTGATGCATCATCCGCCACCTGGCGCGTAACAATGTGAACTTCATCCTCCCAGTAATTTCGCAGTTTCCCGGTCCCACCTCTTGGGGTCAGGTTTTTTACGAGGACCCTGCTTCCTGGGAACAGGTCAGTACACCTCACTCGTTGGTCATAATTCCTTTTATTTCTTTCTGCACACTTGTCTGCCTGTTCTCTCGCTATCTCAAAAGCTTCCTGCATTCCCTTTGTCCATCGTTCCATGTACTCATTGTAACTTTGGGAGTTATTGTCGGAGTTGAGCCCGAAGAGAGCATCGATGGGCAATTTTGGTGAGTGTCCGAACAGCAGTTGGAAAGGTGAGAAGCCAGTCACGTCACATCTAGTGCAGTTATAGGCAAAGATTAATTTGTTCAGTGCATCTTTCCAATTAGCTTTTTGTCTATCAGTCAGGGTTTTCAGCATCTGCAATAATGTCCGGTTAAATCGTTCCACCTGACCATTCCCCTGGGGGTGGTAGGGGGTGGTCCTTGAGCCGGCAACGCCACTGTACTTTTTGAGTTGGGTGAGTAGCTGGTTTTCAAATTCTCCCCCTTGATCGTGGTGAATTCTGGACGGAAACCCAAACTTCAGGGCGAAATCATTGAATAACCGGTCAGCTACCGTTTTTGCTGATTTCGAGGTGGTGGCATATGCCTGGGCAAATCAAGTGAAGTGGTCGACGATCATCAAAATGTACTCATAGCCCCCTTTGCATTTGTCCAGATGTAGAAAGTCAATGGACACCAATTCAAATGGGTGGGTCGTTTTGATATTTTTAAGGGGCGCTCTAGTCTCACGGCAGGGTTTTTTCTGTTTAATACAGCAGCAGGTTCTCAGGACATAGTTTTCAATGTCTTTCTGCATGTAAGGCCAGAAAAACCGATCCCTAATGAGGCTTGTGGTGCGGTCAAGTCCCTGATGACCCATCTCATCATGCATCTCTCTCAGAACAGTTCTTTTGAATTGTGTTGGTAACACCAGCTGTTTTCTTTGAGATGTTTGGCGGAACAGGACACCATGATCATCTAGCTTCAGCTTCTCCCACTCTTTCAGAAGAACTTTAGCTGGTGAGTTAACTGAACGCCACTGCTGACGAGGCCTAGATCCTGCTTGTAAGTGTTCAATTATTACTCTAATGTCCTTGTCATCCTTTTGTGCTTGTCTGATTTCCTCTTTTGACAGGGGTTTGAGAAGTCCCTCATTTTCCTCCATACTTGCCAGTACACTCTGACAGGCTACTGCAAGAGTCACATCTGGATTCCCTTGGAACTCCACTGCTTGGATCACAGCTCCCACACAGTCAGGTGAAAACTGCTCAGTACATTCTCTCATTGTCGTTTCCAGGTCCGCCGGCATCCTGGAGAGTGAGTCAGCATCTATGTTTTCTTTACCTGGACGGTAACGGATGGTAAAGTGAAAATCTGCGAGCTCTGACACCCATCTACACCCGGTGGCGTTCAACTTCGCAGAGGTCAGGACAGGTTAATGGGTTATTGTCACTGAAAACTGTAAAAGTTGGTGCATAGTACAGGTAGTCTCTGAATTTTTCAGTGATAGCCCATTTCAGAGCTAAGAATTCCAGCTTCCCGCTGTGCAGATGGTAATTTTTCTCAGCTGCCGTCAAAGTACGAGAACCATAGGCAATTACTCTCAGCTTGCCATTCTGCTGCTGGTATAATACAGCTCCCAACCCTTGGTTGGACGCAAGGATGAATGGTTGAGAGAAGTCAGGAAATCCCAGAATCGGAGGCTGAATCAAGCAGTTAATCAACTTTTCTAGTATCTCCTGGTGTTTTGCTGTCCACTCAATTGATTTACTTGATGGCACCACATGATTTCTTTTGTTGTTTCTTATTTTGTTTTTCCTCTTCCTCTGTGGCCCAGCATCTTCAGTGTTACTTTTTAGCAGGTCGTAGAGGAGACTGGCAATTCGGGAAAAATCTTTAATGTATTGCCGATAATAGCTAAGTAGGCCCAGAATCTTTCGTAGCTCCCCCACCGTGCTTGGTGTCTGTTCCTTCAGTGTCGTTACAGCAACAGTGTCTGAGGGATCAATACGACTGCCTTCAGCCGACACAATTCTCCCGAGATATCGTACCTCTTTCTTAAAGAGCTCACATTTTCTTGGTTTTAACTTGACTCCATGGAACTGTAACCTCTGTAGTACTTTCTTCACCGCTTCCACTTGTTCCTCGAAGGACTCAGTGAAGACCAGGATGTCGTCCAAGTATGGTATGCAAATTTTGTCTCTTAACCCTTCCAGGCTCTCTTCCATGAACCGTTGGAATGCTGCAGGAGCATTCATAAGGCCGAAAGGAATACGAATCTATTCGTATAGGCCCCACGGTGTTGTGAATGCAGTCAGGTACCTGCTCTCTGGAGACATGAAACCTTGGTGGTACACCTTTCCTTGGTCTAGCAGCGAGAACCACGCATTGCCTCCCAGCCCATCTAGAATATCCTGCACTCTGGGTATTGGCTGGCGATCAGGGATTGTTTTGTTGTTCAGGTCCCTGTAATCAATACATAGCCTGAGGCTGCCATCCTTTTTACGGACGCAGACGATTGGAGACGAGTAAGGGGAATGAGACTTAGCCACCCACCCTTGAGCAATCAGGTCATGTAAGTAGTCCTTCATCTCTTGATATAACGGTTTAGGGACTGATGTGTATGTGCGGGCAACAGGGGTGTTATCATTTAATAAGATACTCAGTTGCAAGCCTGGAACACAGCCGATATCATCATCCGACTTTGGAAAGGCATGACATTCTTCACGTAACATCTGCTTAACTTGTTGTTGTTGGGGCAGAGTTAAATGGTTCACATCCACTGGAGGGTCCCATCGATCTGTATTGCCATCTCCCTCAGTTGTCTCTGGTAGAACCTGAATAACAGATGCTGTGGCTTCACACTGTGTATTTGATATTGGTAAGACAGATTTAACCGGCTGCAGAGTTCCTAGCTCTGTTCTACCACTGAGCGTGATGTCGTGATCTGTTCTATTCTGCACACTGATAGTAATTATTGGGCGGGCCCCCTTTTCCAGAATGAGGAGGGTATCGAAGAGTTCAAGGCCATCTGGGTACATTGGGTTAACATGTGGCTCAAACAGTAGCACCGTATCTTCTTGCACGTGAGGCACTTTTACCAGACACTGAATTTGCATAATGGTGTGTTTCCGTATGTTCACAGGTTCCTTCCTGGTTCTTACTACATACTCGCTGAGGTCCTCTGCAGTCACCTAATGAAGGTATGTACACTTTTCTTCTTGATGCTAGGGAAAGCACTTCTAACAGTTCTGTACAAACAAGCATTAGTCACATCAAGAGATCCACTTGTTTCACTTCGTTTCAGTATTTGTTCTATCACATTATACCCAATGATGTGTCTGGGCAATTCTTGGTCCTTCAAAACGAGCACAGGAATGGTTAACTCTTTCTCTTCGGTCACAGGGGATGCCAACTTGAAAGTCAACTCCACCCATCCACTGTATGGCATGTTTGCTCCATTGGCCGCCACCAGGTGCAGGCTGTCTGGTGCTTCGGTCGCCTCCGAAATATTTCTCAGTGTCACCTCAGGTGCATATTTGGCTTTCCACTCCTCATCTATAATGCATACTTGGGAGCCTGTTTCCCATAATGCTTCAGTCTTTTTTCCTTGTAGATGACATGTAACAAGGCACTGTTTCCCCACTAAGGATGTGATGGCAGAATGCTGGTTGACTTGACAAGGGGCAGTTAAAATACGATCAAGTGACTGGGACTCAAACTGCCTCTGATGGCCCATGCTACATTTCTCATGTCTTTGGGACTTCTCTGCCGTTCGGGTCACACCCTGTCCCTTGGGGGTAACCCGCTCCTGTTTAACAGAGCTCCAAGCTGAGGCCTGGCACCTTTACTCTTACAGCCAGCGGAGAAGTGCTCGCTGCTGCCACAGTGGTAACAATGGGTGCAAGGTTCTTCTGCATTGCGCTGCTGGCAATGGAAACATTGTCTGGCTTGTAAGGGACGGGGCTGGCGGAACTGATGGGGGTGCTGTCGTGGTGTTACCATATACTGCTGGTGATAATACTGTGGTGCTGCAAAGCTTGACGGCTGAGATGCATAATTGATGGACATAGGGTGCTGCTGAGGAGAGGGATACACATACGGCTGTCCTTGGTGAGTTTCTACTATTGGATAATGCTGACGTGACTGGAGAAAATGTTCTGGTGGAACAGTGGATAACTGAACTGGGTCTGCCGGTAGAGGAGGTATTTTCTGTTCCCTCACCTGTTGTTGGCTTTGTGAGAACTGGTGTGGCGACATGTATGGGCTTCCCTGTTGTTGGTATGTAACTGTATCGGGTTTCCAGGTCCGATGCTCTTGGACTTGGGTCCATCCTGATGTCTGTTGGGACGCTGCTGCTGGTTCTTTGTCATAAACTGCAAAACACTGCTGAGGAACAGATAAGGGCTGTTGGATTGACTCTTTAATCTGTATGATACCATCACTCAAGCTTTTCAGTTGTGACATTAAATCAAACTTTGACTGTTTGCACTGAAGTTTTTGTTCAGGGGCAGGCTCATTTAACTGTTCAGCGTGGACAATACCATTCTTTTCATATCTTCGCTTATTTTGTCTTTCAGATTCATTGGAACAAGCGACATTGAGTTTCTCCAGCAACACTTCGTCTGGGACAGCGGGATCCGACAGGTATGGTTGAAGGTCACTTTGGATTCGATCGTTTTGCAATCCAGTCAAGACGGTGTGCAAGAACATATTCTGAACTAGGGTGGGATCATATTTCAACCCTGAGTCATCCTCCTGGGAAGCAAACAGAATTTTCTGTCTCAGATCAAGGGCTCGAATTAGGAAGCTTTGTGGCGTTTCTCTAGTGCGCTGAGCTTCTGTAGTGAGCTGCTTATATAATTCAGTCGCATTTTTCTCCTGATAGTGAGAACGAAGTATCCGCCTTAGCATTGGGAGCATCAGTCCTGCCTTCCCCTCAAGATAGCTCCGCAGCTGAAGCCCTGAAGTGATAGCCCTGATGACAGAATCTACTATTTCTTGTTCTGCATAGCCCTTTTTGAGCCCACCTTCTATCTGCCGTGCCAGACTGGAGAATGAGAGCCGATCCTTCTGCCCTAGATCTCCTATTAGACCAGAAATTTTGAAGTCTTTCTGCCATGTTGAGGTGACTTGTCTCTGAAAAGTGGGTGAAGAATGAACTAGGTTCTGGGCTGCATTTTGTGATGCGGTGGGGCTAATGTGCATGGCAGAAAACAATTCAGCTGTACTCTCTCCACTTAATTGTATTGTTCTCTGGGCTGTGTTAACATCTCAAAGTTTACTTTCCTCCCTGTCTGTATCTTTTTCAGGAGCAGTAATTGTGACTCCCGTGAGCTGGCTCAGTTTATCATTAATTGTTAACAGTTCGGCCATACCGCCATCTTCGAACTCCTCTAGCTCAGCTCTCAGTAAATAGTTACTAATGAGGTTTAACAGGGACAAACGTGTCACATGTGTTTCATCCTCTTGCGTCAGCCGAAGGAAGACACCGAGTTTTATCAGCTTTTCACGTGATAGTGTGCATAATTTCTCACCAATTTCCTCTTGAAGATGTTTTAGCTCATCCATTTTAGCTGCTATGTAGGCAGGCTGTTGAGAGTGGTATTTCACTTACTGACTTGACTTAGCCGCCGCTGGTATCAAACTGAACCACCAGTGCACGCACTGCTCAATCAGATCGTTTCCACCACTCGTCCTGACTGTCTCACCCTGTAGCTCAACTGGTTCGCTAGTGAGGGATGATGTTGCTTGATGGGCTCTGCCGGTCAGGGAGTCACTCCACCGAACATTGATCCCAGCGGTGCCTCCAAAATTGTAATACTCCTGGACAGAAGTAAAATAAAAGAAGATAGAGTCTGCTGTGATGGCTTCTCGTCTCTTCATTTGCAACGAATGAAGCACATCACGGGCGCGCACCAAACTATTGTGCGATGACGTCATGACGCAGATATGCCAAATGAAAATAATTAATTTAGGAAATGCACAAAACATACTTTACTTCTCATAATACACAAATAATGAATTAGATACTATTTTAGAAAATTAGAAAAATACTATTAACAATATATTAACTTTGAGAATTTAATCACCATATCACACCACCACAGCAGTCCAACTGGTCCACACAACAAGTTGGCACAGGTTTTACACCGGATGCACTTACTGACATAGCCCTCCCATTTATTTTCCAGGCTTGGGACCAGCACTGCATCCAGTGGCTGGGAGTTGAACCCAGGCCTTCCACATGGTAGGCAAGAAACCGACCACTGAGCCATCAATGCTCATGTGATGGGGCATTGGTGGCTCAGTGGTAGGTTTCTCGCCTACCATGCGGATGGCCCACGTTCAATTCCCAGCCAATGCCAAAACCCCAGCCACTGGATGTAGTGGCAGTCCCAAGCCCGGAAAAATGGGAGGGTTGCGTCAGGAAGGGCATCCGGCATAAAACCTGTGCCAAGTTGTTGTGTGGACTAGTTGGTTCTCTGTGGCGACCCTGAACAGGGAGCAGCCGAAAGCAACTTCCTCTATGTAAGGTCATGTATGGGGTTTTGGGAAAAAAGAAAACTTTTTTATTCACATTGTCAAATATCAAATGTACCCTTTATTATAGAATGACCCACATGTTAGATATATTGCACTAAAATTGCACACATCTTCACTTTATTCATAATCGTCTGTTCTGCCACCAATCCGTGTTCATATATCACCTACACTAATCAACTACATTTACTAGGGAATCACTTTGTGATAGAGATAAACACAGTATGTTAGGCAAGACTAGCTATGACAGCCTAACTAAAAGGCAGAGCACACAAGAAGTTTTATTTTTTTATTGTTATGACCCGGTCTTGGTCAAGCCGGAACATACGGGGGCTAAGAGGGGCACGACCCAGCATCACTGGTTTGATTTTATTCTTTCTCTCAGGAGGAGCATGACGTATATCATGCGGGAATCATCCAATAATAGCTTTAAGCGGGAGTGTGACGTAGCCGGGGTGGGCCTGGGAAGAAACAGACACAAAAGACACCCAACCCACTACCGACATAGACATGGCATACATCTAAGTACACGAGGTCGTAACACCCCCTCACTTAATAGTGAACATCAGGTTCACCTTCAATCATTATGCCATCGTGACAATGAATCGACCACCACATTCTCAGAACCTTTCAAAACCCTGCAGTTATGGAATAGTCTGCAAACACAGTCACAGTGTTTAAGTTCCGTCTGAAAACACCTTTTTTTACTCAAGCCTATTGTAAATTATTTATTAGGATAAGAAGCAGATCTGGAATTCATGGGCATAGAGTGTTTCGGTGAATTGGGATCTCTCTCTCTCTCTCTCTCTCTCTCTCTCTCTCTCTCTCTCTCTCTCAATGTCATACTCATAAGTTGCTCAAAATGCTCCTGGTTACACGATTGCACTTGACTATGTAGTGTACAGTTATAGAAAGGGAATTATTTCACAACCACACTACCTGGTGGCACACAGATGAGGATGGGTTCTCCTTTGAGTCTGGTTCATCTCAAAGTTTCCTCAAACTTCTTGAGGATCCCAAAGTTGGGATACATTTAAATTCAAAATTTAAACTATATAATTTTTATTTTGTATTTTGATATTCCTGTAAAGCTGCTTTACGACATTGTCCATTGATAATAGTGATGTCCAGTGAACTGATGATTCATGTTTAGTTAGATAGCTGATGTTCAAATTTGTTTTACACCGACCAGGCATAACATTATGACCACATGGGCACCCTGACTGATCTGCAGCTATGCAGCCCCATACGCAACAAACTGCCATGTACTGTGTATTCTGACACCTTTCTATCAGAACCAGCATTAACTTCTTCAGCATTTTGAACAGTAACTCGTCTGTTGGATCGGACCACACGGGCCAGCCTTCGCTCCCCACGTGCATCAGTGAGCCTTGACCACCCATGACCCTGTCACCGGTTCACCACTGTTCCTTCCTTGGACCACTTTCGATAGATACTGACTACTGAAGACCAGGAACACCCCACAAGAGCTGCAGTTTTGGAGATGCCCTGATCCAGTGGTCTAGCCATCACAATTTGTCCTTTCATAAAACTCGCTCAAGTCCTTATGCTTGCCCATTTTTCCTGCTTCTAACACATCAACTTTGAGGACAAAATATTCACTTGCTGCCTAATATATCCCATCCACTAACAGGTGCAATGATGAGGAGATCATCAGTGTTATTCACTTCACCTGTCACTACTGAGAATGTTATACCTGATCGGTGTATATCTGTGGTGAAAGTTTAATGTCTTCTGGGCTTGTTAATTGTTGAATTGATTTATATAACAGTTATTCCATTATTTTATGTAGCTTTAACCTGGAATGAATGGATCAAAAGGAAAATGTCGTGTGTGATTGAAAAAGTGCATGATTTAATAAATGTTCCAATGTATGCCATAAAGAACAAAACACTGTCATAAAACTTTATTTTAATTATTTAAACTAAAGTTAGTAATTCAGTTTTAAACATCATAAAAATTCCAGCTCATCCACAGATAAGCTAAATAAGAAATTATATGTACAGTATAATGGAATCACAGCATCAGTGCTTTACAAAAAGCCAGAATCATAAACCAGTTTGGATAAATAGCATACATGCTCAACCAAATATACTCTAAGTGAATTGGAAAAAAATTATATATGATTTACACTATAAGGGCAAAGATTGGTGAACACCTTACTCTCACACCCATATGTGTCATTCCAACCACAAATAGCTGATGCAGTACATAGTGAAATGAGACAATGTTTCTCCAGGACCCCGGTGCTACATTAAAACAACAAACAACATGTAATTACAAAAAACCGAAACAACAAAACAGAGCTAGGACAGAAGTTTGTCCTAGCTACATAAAGTGCAAAGTGTGCAAAGAGGTGCAAAGAGTGCAAAGACAAGACAGTGCAAAGACAAATTACAAAAACACAAGACAGAACACAAAAACATGTGCAAGACGCAATGTGATGTGCATTACATATATGTTCGTAACCATATACATAGCAGCATGACCATTGTAGTGTGCAGAAATCTGTTAGGTGAAGTGCTCCACTAGATGTACACCAAGGAATTTGATGCTCTTGACGATCTCCACAGGGGATCCGTCGATGAACAGCGGAGAATGGTCACTCTGTGCTCTCCTAAAGTCAACAACCATCTCTTTAGTCTTGTCAACATTTAGAGACAGGTTGTTGGCTCTACACCAGGCTGTTAGTCATTGCACCTCCTCTCTGTATGCTGAGCTCATTCCAAAACTATGAGCATTAAAAAATAAGCTGTCCTCCTCTTAAATGCCTCCACTTCTGGGAAGACATTGTACCATATGTTGGAGTGTGGCTGTGGGGATTAGTGAGATCAGACACTGATGCAGTCGGTGTGTTAGTGTTCAGTGGGGTTGAGTCAGGGCTCAGTGCAGGACACTCCAGTTCTTTCACTCCAACATTAATACCCCATGTCTTCATGGAGCTCTGTGTTTTGTGTACAGGGGCGTATCATGTTGGAACAGGGTTTGAGTCTCTTAGTTCCAGTGAACAGATACTGAAAAACTACAGTACACAGAGACGTTCTAGACAAATGTGTGTATCAGGAACTGCTGGACAGTTCCTTGCCAGGTCTGGAGGGGGTACTGGCAGGTGACTCTATGGAGCCTGCTTTATCCTGTGTATTTTGTGCCACGCCTTTCCCATTGTTCTCCTTCCTTGCTGTGTCACCTGTTTCCTATCGTTCAGCCCTATAAATAGGGATCCCTGTGTACCTGTCCTCCTCTGTCATTGTTTTGTGTTCCTTGTTTCGTTTAGTTTAATGTTATGTCATGTCTGTGTTTCTAGGTTAGTTTTCCCCATGTCCTGTGTTTATGTAAATAAAGCAGCGCTTTGCTGAATCCTGCATCTGGGTCTCCTTTTACGGTGTGTAGGCGCATGCACGCGGCAACCACGGAGGTCCGGGCAACGCCTGGACGTTACAGTGTGATTCCAAAATTTGTGGTAACAGATTGGTGTGATGGTCTGGTGTCCCATCTTTTGACCAGATTGTGTATTTAAAAAAGAACAACAATTAAGTCCATTGAACATCACTTGTACATACTGCATGCACAAATTCACTTTCACTGTGTATTCTTCTATAATTATATTTATTTAAATTATCCCATAATTTGTATTTCTTTTTAATATATTAAAAATCAATTATCAATAGTATTTGCTTTGTGTTCCTAGTATATTAGGTGCTTTACCTGTATGCTCAGGGCAAATGTCCTGTATGTGTCAAACCTGCTGAAGATACTGCTTTTTTTAACGAAGTCCACCGGTCCGGTGTTTCAGTCAAATAACTCTGTTGTATGTGTAGTAATTGTCTACAGATTATTTTCCTGCAGTGCAAGCAATAGGCCTTGTGATAATCTGTCTATATTAAAAAACGATCCAGTACTATTAGTCTTTTAATAAATCCTGTCTGGTATGTGCTGGTTATAGAGTGTAATTTTTCATGATGATGGAAGACACTGAAGGTTGCCTCTAAATTATGATACTCCATTTACCAAGTTGACTTTGTCAATATAAAGCATTGTTAGTCCAGAGAGGACAAATGGTTCCACACAGATCCGATGCACAGTACTTTAGAGTTTACTTAACTGTACAGGGGTGTGTGTGTGTGTGTGTGTGTGTGTGTGTGTGTGTGTGTGTGTGTGTGTGTGTGTGGTGTAATTCAGGTATCCAATCACTTCCTTCCACAAAAAAAGCACTAGATTGAAATTCCCAAATGTCCACGGGCTTCCTTGCATACACATGTAAATCTGACCTTACCAACTTTCTAAGACTTCCCTCACAAATGTATTCTATTAAAAGACAGCTAAGCAGCTATAATGCGCACTTACTGAGGTTAATTATCCCTTTACACTTAAAGAGAGAAATCCTTTTAGTGTACAGACAGAGAGCTCCTTTGAGAGCAGACCGGACCAGTTCTAAATACCAGAACGAAGGACGTGTGAGATGTAACTCTAATACAGAGGACCACTTTCTCCCATTATCACAACTCTAACCTCTGTTCAGCTTGAGAGGGGCCCGCTCTATTTTGCCACAGGCGCCCAAACAAATCCAGGAAACATAAAACCCAGATGGGTAGACTTCCTGTCTTGTCTGGAGACAGCCCATTCACTTCTGGCATTCATTCGGCCTGATAAAAAGCAAAAAGACTCAACAGATTGAATGACCACAGCAGCTATTCTGTGATGGACATATAAGGGTATTAGTCTTAGAAGCATAAGTGTGTGGAACGTGCCATTTATTTTCAATTTGTATGGAATTCCCCCATGTTTATCAGTAGGATTGCACATTCCAATCTTTATTTGTAGCTGATACCTTTTCCAATAATGTACATTATGTACATCTCAGAATGTGTGTTTCTTTGTATTAAGAAAAATTTAGTTTGTGCTGGTTTGGTTTTTATATTGGTTTGATATTATAAGGGATATATGAGGGGCATTGGTGGCTCAGTGGTAGGTATCATGCGGAAGGCCCGGGCTTGATCCCCAGCCACTGGATGCAGTGCCGGTCCCAAGCCTGGAAAAATGGGAGGGTTGCATCAGGAAGGGCATCCAGCGTATAACATTTGCCAAGTTGTTGTGCAGACCAGTTGGTCCGCTGTGGCGACCCCGAACAGGGAGCAGCCGAAAGCAACTTCTTCTATAAAGGATATATATATATATATATATATATATATATATATATATATATATATATATATATATATATATATATATAAATTTAAAGTTTATGACATAGAGAGATATTACTGTTCATGATCTAAATAAATTAATGTCTCTGGTTTGTATGAATAAAGCTCCCCTTGTGCCATTAAAACAGCCCTGATGTGTGAGGCATGGATTTCACAAGACCTCTGAAGGTGTGCTGTGGTATCTGGCACCAAGATGTTAGCAGCAGATACTTTAAGTCACGTAGGTTGTGAGGTGAGACTTTCATGGATCAGACTTTTCTGGGAAATTTGGAGGTCAAGTCAACACCAAAACTCTAACTAAAACTCTTTGTCATGTTCCTCAAACCATTCCTGAACAATGTTTACAGTGTGTCAGGAGCATCATCCTGCTGAAAGAGGACTCTGCTGCCATTAGGGAACAGCGTTAGCATGAAGAGGTGAACCCACTGTGTAACAATTTCAATTCAATATATTTGTATAGCGCTTTTAACAATGGATATTGTCTCAAAGCAGCTTTACAGAAGTATAGAAACAGAGGAAAAAAGTTTAAAGTTAAGTTACTATTTTATCCCTAATGAGCAGGGGCATTGGTGGCTCAGTGGTAGGTTTCTCGCCTATCATTTGAAAGACCTGGGTTTGATTCCTAGCCGCTGGATGCAGTGCCGGTCCCAAGCCCGGAAAAATGGGAGGGTTGTATCAGGAAGGGCATCCGGCGTAAAACATTTGCCAAATTGTTGTGCGGACCAGTTGGTCTGCTGTGGCGACCCAGACCAGGGAGCAGCCGAAAGCAACCTTATCCCTAAATGAGCAAGCCTGAGGTGATGGTGGCAAGGAAAAACTCCCTGTGATGATATGAGGAAGAAACCTTGAGAGGAAGCAGACTCAGAAGGGAACCTCATCCTCATTTGGGTGACACTGGACAGTAAATAATTTAAATGCAAATAATGTCCTTTCTACAACAGCAACAGTAAGTGTTTAGGTAGGTGCTACGTGTCAAAGTAACATCCACATGAACACAGTAGCCGAGGTTTCCCAGCAGAACATTGCCCGAAGCATCACACTGCTTCCTCCGACTCTCCTTCTTCCCACAGTGCATCCCGGTGTCGTCTCTTCCCCAGGTAAGTGACTCACACGCACCCGGTCGTCCACGTGATGTAAAAGAAAATGTGATTGATCAGACCAGGCCTCCTTCTCCCATTGCTCCATGGTCCACTTCTGATGCTCAGGTGTCCATTGTAGGAGCTTTAGGTGATGTACAGGAGTCAGTATGGTCACTCTGATGCTCTGCAGCTACACAGCTCCATACGCAGCAAGCTGTGATTCTCTGTGTGACATGACTCCTTTCTATCAGTGCTAGCAGTCACTTTTCTCTGGTTCACTGTTCTTCCTTGGTCCACTTTTGGTAGATTCTGACCACTGAACACCGACAACACCCACAAGACCTGCTTTTCTGGAGAAGCTCTGACCCAGTCATCTGACCATCACAACTTGGCCCTTGTCACTCAGATTGTTAGACTTGCCCATTTTCCTGCTTTCAACACATCAACTGTAAGAACTGACTGTTCACTTGTTGCCTGATGTAACCCACTACTTGACCGGTGCCACTATAATGAGATAATCAGTATTCTTCACTATAATTTTATAGCTGATATATCTATAATTTATTTATTTCATGAAAACCTAGGAAATAAATCTCTTTTGTGAATATATAAAAGTCACAATTGCTTTCATTGTCACATAAGCATTAACTCACTGATGGCTTGTCTTGTTTTACGAAACTATCTTCATAGGCAGGGATTAAATATAAGCCATGAGTCAGAGGTCCTCATAAACATTTCTTTCAAAGAAAGCTGGAACTTCCTGTGCACTGATCCTCTACACTTTCCAAAGTAGTTTTCTACACTGCCTACACCGGTGGCCTGGAACCTTATCTTTGGCAATTTGTCAATAAGGCAAAAACGGGTCCCATTTCCCCAACACCAACCTTCTTAAAGAGTAAAAATTCCACTAATCTGCTGCCAGGTTGCTATTGATTTACAGCCTAATTAGATTACCATTTCTTTCCAAAAAAGCTGCCCTTAGTGACCCAGGGAATCCCCCCATTCAGTGCGTTTTTCCCCAGTGTGATGCAGGAAAAACTAGACTCGAGAGACTGAACGCATTCACAGTGCCCAGGTTCAGGCCTATTGGTCAAAGTTTGCCGTCATCAACCTCACCAAACAGCTCAGTGCGCAGCCATGACCTTGGTACCTGGCACCAGCTCAGCACTACCTCAGCAAGTGTAACGTAGATACTGAACTTTCCACAGACAGAGAGGGAGGTGAGGGTAGGGGTGAGGGTTGGGGGGGGATTCTTTGGGTATGTATTTTGTGTGTGGTTAATCAATGGTGAAGGATTTAAATATGCAGTAGATAACAAAAGGTTTAGTGTGAGGTAACGATTTGCCCGTGGGGAGGGGTAATGAAAAAACTTTTAAGGAAAATCTAGGAAAGTAAGTGATATAGGAATCCTTACATTAAGCCACACAATTAATGTAATTCAAGCTGATGGTGTTTTTCCCCTGTCCTCTTCTTTCACAATAAGGGGTTTCTCCTCCCACATTCCCAGTGTTCTTTGGATGCATATAAAAAGCCAGGACAGCTCATGCCTTTCCAGGAGTAGTGAAAGTGCAATATTAAGCCCTGTACTGTACATTGCATCGTACGAAAACGACCGTAACCTCCAAACATGTTGACCAGGTAATAAGATATTCTTGCATGATCATAATGTTGTGTTGTATATTATGCTTTAATGAACCCTAAGATTATTGAATTGTTTGTTATTACTGTTTGTCATAATCTTTGTGTTTGACTTCATATGTTTTATTTATTTCTTCATCATGTTCACATAAGGATTCACATAATGATTGATAAACTGTCAAGTTGATGCTTTCTATTCTCTTTTATCTGAGATCATGGCATGTGTCAGTATACAAACCTATAGATCTGGATGCTTTGGGATATTACAATGAATGTTCTTGTTTTCTTGTTCTTGTACAAAACAATTCTTCTCTAAAGCTGATAGACATACTGCCTAATTAAATTGTGTATTACTCTGTCAATCATTCATCATTCTGCCTTCTAATCTTAGGTCAGAATTATAACTACATGTCCACATCCCTCTGGACTCATCTCTAATGTCTCTGTGTGTCCAGAGTTAAATTTTTCGGCACTGCAAATGCATGTTTCTGTTTCTGCCATTCAGAATGACATTCAGAATTTAAGAATCAGAATATTTCCTGACTTCTTTCTGTTTTAATTATCCAGGAATATTATCATCTTCTGCACACTAGCAGTGCTGCTGGCCGAAGCGGACCTGGATGCAGGTGAGTGTTTAGTAAATATGATAGAAGAAGTTGATATTTAAGTAATACACATTGCAAACTGTAGCTAATATTTACATAACATATACATACATGTATACATATTTTTGCTGTTTCTTATATATAACAAAAATGACAAAGCATAATAATACTGTTTATTACATGGCACAATTACTGAAATGTATGGAATACATGGTTAAAGTTCAGTGTAAAGTACACAATTTCCAATTTTTGGACATGTGTATCCAACTGTATATCTTGCTTAAGCTAAATGAAATTTTATATATATTTTTAAGCTAACGAAGGTCTTCAAGCCATGTCCACAGGAACAGGTATGTATGTCTGTAAGAAACACGCATATTGTAGTGAAAAAAACATATACATATGAAAATTATACATATAAATGAAGTATATTCCAGTCCAGTGCAGCATTAGTGTACAATTAACCCTCTTTTTCTATTTTGTCTAAAGATCAGGACTCCACCTCTGATGAGGCTCCAACTGGTGAGTCTACACACCGCCTCAGTGTTCTGGAGGCATGTCACAGTGTGCAGTGTGTTTATCTTTGTGAATCTCAGTTATGTCCTTTATGATTATCCTCACAGAAAGCATGAACTCTGTATCACCTGACCAGCCCAATGGTGAGTTTGTTGTACTGAGCTGTAAAGTTACTAGATCTTGTATGTGTTAAGTTTAATCAACCTTAGAAGCAATGCTTTTGAAAGTGGTGTAGCTGTAGTTTACATACAGAACCTTCCAAATAATTTATTCTTAAATGACCAGTTCATTAATATATGCACTGAATCAAAACGCAGGAGAGAGATGATTCATGATAAAAAAGACCACACACTGCTGTTGCTGTTAGATCTTTTGTTACTGAAGTGCTGAAGCCCTGACACGGTGCAGTGTTAGACTGACCTCTAGTGGTAAATGTAACTCTAGTCCAGTTTTACTGTGATTGTAATATAATTTGCTTTTAATGAAGAGCATTTTCATTCTCATCAATGTTAAAATTAATTGAAATTAATCTAATTTTAAGTTTTTTATGCTCATTTGATTGATCACACTTCTATGAGAAAAAATTCGGAACTCCTAATCATACAATCCAGGACATGCCACGTATTTTTCTGTTCTTTTACAGCTGAGCCACAGCTTTATAACGGAGCCACAGCTGGTAAGAATAAACACTGACATTTTGAGAAAATTATGTGATGTAGATTCAATATTAAAATGTTAATGTCAGATTGATTAAAATAAGAATTTCTATTAAAGATGCAAGCAGCACAAGTGCAGAAGCAGGTCAGGCTGCTGGTAAGTAATAAATATTTCTCACTGAATGACAGACCAGAGGAGAATGTCTCTCTGTAATTCAGAACTGTGAAATTAAAGACAAATCCTGTGTTTTTATCACTGCTTTAAGGACCTCAAGTGAATGATGTGGCAACAGTCGGTGAGTTTGTGTTAATATTAATGTTTTACACATTAGCTTGCGTCAGTGTTTCTGAGATAATGTAGAGCGCTGTAGAATACAAAAATGTGGAAGCAATAAAGAAGACTTTTCTAGGGGGTGTACTCTTTACCTTTTTTTTCTCAAGAGTAGAAGGAATGAGGAAAAATAAGGGCTTATATAATTAAACCTAAAGTTTGTATGTTTCACAACCTTACTGTATGCAGTACACTGGAAAATAAGAATTATTCCTTGTTTTGTAGATGCCACAAAATCTAGCACTGAAGAACAAGACGGTAATTTTTGGAATGGTCTTATGGACATGAACAAATATAATTTTTACACTGAATCTGTATTTTTTGTGTAACTGAATGAGAATCTCTTGAATCGTCAGAGAATGAGAGTCCAGAGTCAGAGGAAGTGGTGAAGGCAGCTCCAGTGCAGCGTGCTGCTAAATCACAGACTCCAAACCAACGCAAGCGCAGTAAGCCTGTCATGGCCTCCAAGAAGAGGATGAGACCCCTTCGCTCCTGAAAACCGTAGGCTGTGAAGTACACACAGGGAGGATGCAGGACTGTGAGAAGAAGAAAGACAGAAGCAATCCTGTATTAAGTGGCATTTTGGTTTTTGCTTTCTTTTGTTTTGTGGCTTTATTTCAATAACCAAGAATTAGATGTGATTCTGTTACGTACTGTACTGACTGGTTTTGTTTGTTTGCTTTTGTTTGTTGTGAAACTAGCATTCAGCACAGATTTGAGAGTCGCTCTTCAAATACGGGACAAAGCGTGTCAGCCAGGGCTTTATTCATTCACAACACAGCCAACATCTCACATTACAGTCAGGATTTTAGGCTAGAAATCTATTTCTGATTGAAACATAAAGTTCGAGGGGTTCATCCTACATTTCTCATCAGGAAAATGCTAAACATCTCTCAGAAGCCCAGACTTGAGTATGATTTTTTTTTCACTGGTGCTGGTTACCTGAATGCTGTGTGCTCAGACTAGCCATAGCGTTTTAAAGAGCAGTAGTTAAAATGTTTTTTTACAACAGAAAAATTGCAAAAGCAGGCTTTCAACACAAACTCAGTGTTTAAAGTGTTTCTTTCTTTTGTTATTGATCAGATTTTTATAAGAGCAGTATTTATCATTATTAAATATCAAAAATCATGAATGTGTTATTAATTAATAATTCTTTCTGAATATTGTATGACCAAATAAACAGTGAAGCAAATAAGACTTAAAGAAATGCAGATTTTGTTCTTTTATTGTGTACATGTGTGTGGAAAATGTATTATTTAGCAAGACATATACCACATTTATATAACTCTGAGTGTTTTAACAACAACAACAACAACAACAACAACAACAACAACAATAATAATAAAAATAATAACAATAATAATCAAACAAGAGTGCACTTTTTTTTCGATGTTCATTTTTATCTTAAACCAGTGTGTAGTCTGAAAAACAAAAATCAAAATGTCAATTCAGATTTCTGCATCCTGAATAATCCTGACCACCAACTGGACGAGAAGATTTCTATATTCTACCTCCTGTTCACAAATAACATCATGAAATTATAATGCACCGTGTGACAGCTTTGTGGCCTCTGCTGAGCAGAAACTGTCTCCTTTTACACCAGCTGATTGTTGAAGTGCATTAGCTTCGCTCCACTGTCCATGTAGGCTGGAGAAAGAAGTCTGTGGCTGTATAGTTTTGTGTCAGATATCACACTCTATACCTTTCTCTCCGACAATATATGCCACTGTCTCACTGCCATGGCTACTCTGGGCTGGTAAAGGTCAGGCTTTTCTCTAGTGTTGAAGTCGATAGTCTCCAGGCCTCTCCTCTGACTCCCCTGAGACAATTGCAGCTCTCTCTCTGAGACACATTTTGCAGTTGGTGACCCTCGAGCTTGTGGTGCTTCTACTTTTTCCATTTTATAGTCAGAAGGTTCAAATACCAAACCCACACAGTGTATTAACACAGTGCTGATGATTACACACACGACATCATGAACGACACCAAAACCAGCTATAAATAAGACAAGTCTTGATTTTAGATCCAGCTCTCATTTCTAGGGGAAAGTAAACCCTGCTGCTGGGAAAGAGATTTTATAATACAAGTTCTAACTAACAGGTTTATGGGACATTTACTCAAAATATTATGTCTGTATTAAATTTAACTGCTTGGTTTATTTTTAGCACCTACAACACACACAGATGTCAGCCATTGTGACCAACAGAATCTGGATTACAATCACATCACAAACCTGCTAAGAATATTAACAATATTTTGCAGGGTACTAGGTAGAAAAAAATACACATCATCCACATGCAAACCGACGGTAATGCTCAAGTACAAAATACAACAAAAAGATTTTAAAAGCCCAGTGGTAGGTTTCTGGCCTACCAAGTGGGAGGCCCGGGGTCAAACCCCAGCCACTGGATGCAGTGCCAGTGAAAAATGGCAGGGTGTGTCAGGAAGGGCATCCGGCGTAACCTGTGCCGAGTTGTTGTGCGGACCAGTCGGTCCGCTGTGGCGACAGGGAGCAGCTGAAAGCAACTTCTAATAATATATATGCTATGCTTCTTGCTTTATGAGACACGTTAGCAGCTAAACGGCTCTCAGATAACCTGCCAGAGACATTTCAACTGATTAGAAAGGCAGTGGCAGAACGAATTTTGAACTCATCCATTTGAAAACCATTTGAACTCATCCAGATCTACCTGAAAGAATCGCCTCAGACTGACCTAAATCAAATAAATCTAAGCATGTAGCACACAGGAAGTAAAACTGACTCCTTCGCTCTGTGCTGATAACTTCTGGTCAGAGACATCAAGGAACTAATGATTAATGATTACAATCAAAATATATTTTTTCAGTGTCTAATTCCGTAAGATCTCCAGGGTAAGTCTATATTTCTCTTATGTTCACCCAGTACTGATGTGAATTAGACTAACATTCTGTTTTGCTTTAATTTCCTCATGTTGGAGCACCGGGTCAAAACTAGAACAGCTTCCTGCTTTCCAGTTCCATTTAGACTGCAGTGATCCACCTGAACAGACCACGACATAAACCATACTCACAACTCATTCTGAAACAATATTGTGAATACGATGTGTATCTCTCACCACTGACTCCATTAAAAAGTAAGTGTGAGAATTCTACCCTGAGCTGCATGCCCTGAGTAACAAAGGCCTTTTGTTTTGTGAGCCTCAGCTTCACAGCTCATTACACTCATGTGTTAATAATAAAGTCCATTATATGATTATGAAAATTATTTCAATTTCTTCATATGTACATATGTTTCTATCCACATGTTCTGGGATGAATCTCTTTCCTAGACTCAAAATCATGGTAAAAATGTGTAAAATATGTTTAATTCACCAACTTTGACTCTCATCACTGTCCCCTAGTGGCAATAAGAAGCATTACAGCTATTGTTTGATTTCACGTGAAATATCACAGTACCTACAGTAACCTTCAGACTAAATGATAACAGTTTTTATTTTTACTCTGTCATGTTAAATAATGCTGATAGTTTTGGGTGCTGTTTTGGTCAGGAAAACTGTTTTCCACTCTGTAATTCTGCCCACACAAAAACAGATCGACGTCATGGAGAGACGGATTTGTCTGAGAGCTCAGCACAAACAACCTATCTGCTATAGCAGGCCAAGACACATTCTTACATTTCAAACATGGTTGCCACTGACGCTTCTAAAAGAACAGCTAGAATAGAAGGAGCTGCCACGGCATATATGCAAAACACACATTTTACTCTGCAAAGGCAAAACAAAGGCAATAAAGAAAAACAAAAACCATGTATGACTCATCAACAAATCTTAAACATGCATGAGTTTTACTGGAATAGCAATAGGATCCTGAATTAATACAAAATAAACACAAGAACTGAAAATGATGCTGTAGGAAGGTGAGTACAGCTGATAAACACCATTTAACCCGGTAAATTTCTTTCTTCTTAGAGTTTCCTTGCTTGGATGAGAGAGGGGCTACAGTGGTATTGTAGGTCAGTAGCTAGGCTTTTGCTGACAAGCCCAGACTTTTAATGAAAGGCAGCCTGATCTTCCACAATGATGTCCAGTAAATTTTGGCTTATACAATAGAACAGAAGTGCAGTTGCTTGGTCTTTGGTTCCTTAAACAAACTTATTCTACCTTCACCAATCTCCAGCTGGCATTTTGTTGGCATGTTAGGGCTCTTTTTATGTTAAGCCAGAAACCGGTACACAAACAAGCTCTGCGGATTTTAAAGAATAAGTTTCTATAATTTCCTTATGTTTAAATGTTCCTTTCTGGGAATCCAGATATCCAGTTTAAATGAAACTTCTTGTTTCTGATTAGTCTTATTCTGTTTTTTGCTTATTGTCTGTAAAAGTTAAGCTAGATGGCATTCTTCAAGACAACAAACAGTGTGTTTAACACATGAATGGAAACTGATGCTGAATGTCCTGAAACCCTGCAGCTGTCAGCTAGTTACACTGTGAAATACAACATAAGCAATGAATATCTGAAACCTGACCCTACGGTTGTTCTTGTGTCACCTTGTAAAATGTATCCCAGAGCCTGCCGAAGTGTTTAATCAATCAACAATCAATACATTTTGTGTATTTGTGTTTAATGTATTGAAACAGGAGCCTGAGGCTATCATGGGCACAGACTCACTGAAACTGGACATCTTAAGACTGGAAAAAGTGATTTTGTTTTCACATCTTCAACTGTCTGGTTTGTGTAAGTGGACTGAGGTGTTCTTCTGTAGCTCATCCACCTCATGGTCTGCTATGTTGTAAATACTGAGAGCTGATTCTGATCATCACAGGTGTAAAGAGTTATTATTTGAGTTTCTATATCCTTCCTGGCAGCTCAAACCAGTCTGCCATTCCATCAACAAGGCATTTCCAGCCCAGGACTGTCAGTGTTTTTTGTTTGTCACATCATTCTGTGTAACTCTAGAGACTGTTGTGTGTGAAAACCCCAGCAGGAGATCAGCAGCTTCTGAAATAATCACTGCAACTCATCTGACACCAACAACCATAACACAGTTAAAGTCACAGAGATCAGACTTTTTCCTCATCCTGATGTTTGATGTAAACGTTAGCTGAAGTTCTTGACCTGCATCTCCAGGATTTTATGCACCATCCTGCTGCCAAATGATTGGCTGACGAGCAGTTGTACAGTTGTTCCTAATAAAGTGGATGGTGAGTGTATATTATTATATTAACGTGTACCGTATATAAGATGACATGCACTAAAATGAATCATTTAGCATCACATAAAATGATATCAGGCCCACTCAAAACTCTAATTAACCAGAGCACACCGTGGCCTACAAACATGGCCGCAACAGACTACACACCCCAGAACTCATTGCCGTTAACTCGGTCACACACACAAACACATACACACACACACAATTTAGAAGGAGACTCTCGTTGGGTATTTCCGCTTTGCTGTCATTAAAGCTGCACTTGCATCATCTCTACACTTCCTTCTTGACAAACACCACTTCTTGCATAGTACCTTATTATTGTACTCATTCACAGCTTAATGTTGTCTGAGATACTAAAGCTACACCACAAAACTGTTACATGCATATGGGATATAAGCTAATTTATCAAGCTTTATTTCTTTTTTTTGATTAGTCAATTTTAATGTTGATGTTGGCGTTGCTGTGCAAAAAACCAACCAACAAAAAACTATTCATGAATGTTATGAATATTAATGAGAAAGATTTATGACAATTGTGCCATATTTATGCATTTTTTATTGGCATCAAATAGAATTATATCGTTTTTAAAAATGTATTTACAGCCCAAAACAATAAGCTGAATTACATAAAACTATCAAACAATGGCATTAAAATTAATACAAGAATAAGACATATGCATAAGACATGACGCTGTTTCTGCAAATCTTTTGCATAATTATGAAAGGGATATTATACAGCACATATTAATAAAAGACATACTTGCATTGTAACCTAGACATTGGAGATGTAAACCCAACAAATCCATTCTACCTTTGCTGGCAGGAGACTGATAACAAAACCCTCCAGCTGGTTGAGTGAGCAGGCATCACTTAGCCATCAGAGAGTGTTGGGTTTTACTACCGGTGATTGTTCCTAGAAATAGAGAATACCATTGTTTTTGAGTTTTCGTGTGAACTATTAACTCTTGTGTGAAATGATAGGGAAGCTCTCAGAGGCACCAAATGTTTGGCTTTGTTTTTAATCCTGGTTCTCTTCATGGACCTTCACTGATGTGTCTGGCTCCTCTGTTTCAGCCTGTAAAGCCACAGCCACCTTTGTGAGTGAGATGTACAGGCTACTGTCTACTATTCTGGACGACTCTAGGGGCACTCACTGAAAGCAACTTAAAGCAGCACCATAAAAAGTGCTGAAAAAAAGTTTATATAGAGGGAGGTGATTAGAGATATTTGGGCAATCCAAGTAAAATCCAAGCTGTCCAGCATTATTGTATCATGTTATATGTTATGTGCTGGTTTCCAGTTCAAATCCTACCAGTGTGTCCTGCTGTTCACTAAAGGTACTGATCTCTCCACCCTCCAGATAAATTGTGTGACCTTGTGTGACTAGCTAACCATTTATAAAACTCACACCACCTCATTACAGCCACAGAGTGATGGCCATAATACCCACCAGTCCAGGGACCAGTTGTCTCGAGACCTCCAAGACATTTCAGGGATTATGTTTGCTCCTCAGAGGTTAGTGACTTCTGGAGGGCAGGAGGCAGTTTAATGACCCTAAGGGTTCTTTTTAAAATCATGCCATTATATATATATATATATTTTATATATATATATATATATATATATAATATATATATATATATATATATGGGGATGTTTTATGTTTGCTCTTAAGTGTAAATGTGAAATAAATTAGGAGTGTTTCCTTCCAGTAGCCTGCTCTCAGCCATCACAGTGGAGCTGTAGTATGTATGATGACAGAATGCTCTGTGTCTGGCTGGTGGGAAGAGACCCCAAAAACCTGCAAAAAGAGAACATTTGGCCTTTTTCTCCTTTACATTGGTGAGCTTCAGCTAACAGAAGTCCCACGACAGGCTTAAAGTACAGCGTACCCGTGTTGTTTCACTGTCTAGTTTCACTTGGATGTGGACAGGCTTCCTTTTGTGCTTGGTTCCTCATAAAAGGTTTCGTCAAATATCATTTCAGTTTTCTCACAGTATGATTGCAGGTCTGTTACACATCAATTTTAAATGCTTTATGAGTCTGCTTTATTCTTAAAGATTCTGCAAAACATTGACTGATCTATGCCTACTTAAATAAATTACTACTTAAATAAATTGTGCAACAAACTTATTTAGACAAAGAAAAAAAAAATAAAACAAACTAAACAATGGTAGAAATTTGAATGTAAACTGTGAATGTGAAATAATAATTCAGCATGAATAATACAGATAAATAACAAGAATTCTGATCATGATTAATATTCCATAGCCACAATCTAATCTTCTTATATCGTACATGAACAAGAACAAAGAAAACATTTAACGGCTGCTCCAGGCTTACAGACTATTTGATTACAGCTGATACAACAGTTTCAGCTACTGAGTTCTCAGTAATTAATCTCGCAGACCTCCTGCAGCAGCAGGCCCTTGAAGCTGGTCAGATTCTAAACTTCTGGAATTTTCGGTCACTGAACACAGAAGTGAAAGTCTGACTCAGTTATTACATTTTATTTGATATAAGTGAGGACATTTTTAGTTTAATTGGATAGTAAATACAAATATTTGCACATCATATTTGCTGACATTTCTGTCATCTGTACCATGAGTCTTCTGGAGCAATATCTGGACTATTAACTACAGTAGTATGCAAAAACATAGCGAGAGGAGGATATGAGACAATCCCCCTGATCAGTTCACTCCTGATTAGATTTAATTTCTGTTTCAAATTCAGTGACCTACTCTTGCCACGTTATCTCATGATTTCAACACGCAGCAGTGCAGCTCTCACACATCACTGTATGTAAAATGCATCACTGCATTTTTCATGGCTAGTTAATGGATTAGCTGCACTCTGGTTCACAGTTAGTGACATGTTTTTGTCTTTCATAAGGCTTTTATTCCCAAAAATGGTCCCAATGGGAAATCCCAATGGGTTGACTTCACCACCAGCTGGACGAAACTAAGCATGTATGGGTGGGCACAGTGCAACTCCATGTACACATTGTGTATGGTGATCTTTTAATAAGATAGATAGCCTATAAACTAGATAGCCATTTAGAATCCTTTCTTAGAATCTCAGTTTGTAATTCGGAGTAATTAATTACTTTGCCAGGAAACCCAGATGTTTTTCAGAATCAGAATATATTTTATTGCCAAGTGTGCTCACACATACACACACGCTGTGCTCTGTAGCACCAGCCAGAGGGCAAAAGTTCAAAGAGTTCAGAGTGATTCAACCTCATTTTGGAGGTATGAAGGTTGAACTTCCTCAGCTGGTGCTGTCTCCCACTTCAGGTCCTGAGAGAAGGAAGAGCCCAGGGTTCTGAACAGAGGTGGACAAAGTACTCAACTTCCTTACTTGAGTGAAAGTACAGATACTACTGGTCACACATTACTCCATTACAAGTAAAAGTTGTAAAGACAGATTTTTACTTAAGTAAAAGTACAGAAGTACTTGTTTTTAAAAGTACTTAAGTATCAAAAGTAAAACATAAATGTCAACACATTGTTTTATTATTGCTGCATATATATATATATATATATATATATATATATATATATATATATATATATATATATATATATATATATATATATTCATTCATTCATTCATTCATTCATTGTCTTCCGCTTATCCGGAGCCGGGTTGCGGGGGCAGCAGTCTTAGTAGGGATGCCCAGACCTCCCTCTCCCCAGACACTTTCTCCAGCTCTTCCGGAGGGACCCCGAGGCGTTCCCAGGCCAGCCGAGAGACATAGTCTCTCCAGCGTGTCCTGGGTCTTCCCCGGGGCCTCTTCCCGGTGGGGCATGCCTGGAACACCTCTCCAGGGAGACGTCCCGGAGGCATCCGAAACAGATGCCCGAGCCACCTCAACTGCCCCCTTTCGATGTGGAGGAGCAGCGGCTCTACTCCGAGCTCCTCCCGGGTGACAGAGCTCCTTACCTTATCTCTAAGGGAGCGCCCCGCCACCCTATGGAGGAAGCTCATTTCGGCCGCTTGTATCCGGGATCTTACCCTTTCGGTCATGACGCAGAGCTCATGACCATAGGTGAGAGTAGGAACGTAGATTGACTGGTAAATCGAGAGCTTCGCCTTCCAGCTCAGCTTCTTCTTCACCACAACAGACGGTACATAGACCGCATTACTGCTGCCGCTGCACCGATCCATCTGTCAATCTCACGATCCATCCTTCCCTCACTTGTGAACAAGACCACGAGATACTTAAACTCCTCCACTTGAGGAAGGACCTCCCCTCCAACCTGAAGGGTGCAAGCCACCTTTTTCCGGCCGAGAACCATGGCCTCGGATTTGGAGGTGCTGACCCTCATCCCAGCCGCTTCACACTCAGCTGCAAAACGCCCCAGTGCATGCTGTAAGTCCAGGCTTGAAGGAGCCAACAGGACAACATCATCTGCAAAAATCAGCAATGAAATCCTGTGGTCCCCAAACCGGACTTCCTCCAGCCCCTGGCTGCACCTAGAAATTCTGTCCATAAAAACAATGAACAGAACCGGTGACAAAGGACAGCCCTGTCGGAGTCCAACATGCACTGGGAATAGATCTGACTTACAGCTGGCAATGCAAACCAAGCTCCTGCTCCGATTATACAGAGACCGAACAGCCCTTAACAGAGGGCCACGGACCCCGTACTCTCAGAGCACCTCCCACAGAATGCCACGAGGGACACAGTCGAAAGCCTTCTCCAAGTCCACAAAACACATGCGGACTGGTTGGGCAAACTCCCACGAACCCTCGAGCACCCTGTGGAGGGTACAGAGCTGGTCCAGAATTCCACGACTAGGTCGAAAACCGCATTGCTCCTCCTGTAACCGAGGTTCGACTAACGGTCGGACTCTCCTCTCCAGTACTCTGGAATAGACTTTCCCTGGGAAGCTGAAAAGTGTGATCCCCTATAGTTGGAACACACCCTCCGGTCTCCCTTCTTAAAAAGAGGGACCACCACCCCGGTCGCCCAGTCCAGAGTCACTGTCCCTGACCACTACATTATGTAGAGATGTGTCAGCCAAGACAGCCCCACAACATCCAGAGACTTAAGGTACTCAGGGCGAATCTCATCCACCCCCGGTGCCTTGCCACCAAGGAGCTGCTGAACTACCTCAGTGACCTCAGCTTGGGTGATGAATGAATCTACCTCTGAGTCCTCGGCCTCTGGTTCCTCTACGAAAGGCGTGTCAGTGGGGTTGAGGAGATCCTCAAAGTATTCCTTCCACCGTCCGACAATATCCCCAGTCGAGACCAGCAACTCTCCACCTCCACCATAAACAGTGTTGGCAGAGAGCTGCTTACCCCTTCTGAGGCGCCGAACGGTCTGCCAGAATTTCCCCGAGGCCGTCCGATAGTCCTTCTCCATGGCCTCACCGAACTCCTCCCAGACCCGAGTTTTTGCTTCCGAGACCACCACAGCTGTAGTCCGCTTGGCCTGCTGGTATGCCTCAGCTGTCTCCGGAGTCCTCCGAGCCAACCAGGCTCGATAGGACTCCTTCTTCGTCATCCTCCTCCGTAAGCGGATCTAACTCACCACCAGGTGGTGATCGGTTGACAGCTCCACCCCTCTCTTCACCCGAGTGTCCAAGACATGCGGCCGCAGGTCAGATGACACGATCACAAGGTCGATCATCGATCTCCGGCCTAGGGTGTCCTGGTACCACGTGTACTGATGGGCACCCTTATGCTTGAACATGGTGTTTGTTATGGACAGGCTGTGACTAGCACAGAAGTCCAGCAACAGGACACCACTCGAATTCAGATCAGGGGGGCTGTTCCTCCCAATCACACCCCTCCAGGTATCACTGTCATTGCCCACATGGGCGTTGAAGTCCCCCAGCAAAACTATGGAGTCCCCAGTCAGAGCACCTTCCAGCACCCCTCGCAGGGTCTCCAAGAAGGTTGGGTACTCCACACTGCCGTTCGGCCCATAAGCCGAAACAACAGTGAGACACCTATCCCCAGCCCGAAGGCACAGGGAAACAACCCTCTCGTTTACCGGGGAAAACTCCAGCACATGGCAGCTGAGCTGGGGGGCTATAAGCAAGCCCACACCAGTCCGACACCTCTCACCATGGGGCACTCCAGAGAAGAAGAGGGTCCAACCTCTCTCAAGGAGTTGGGTTCCAGAGCCCAAGCTGTGTGTGGAGGCAAGCCCGACTATCTCTAGCTGGTACTGCTCAACCTCCCTCACCAGCTCGGGCTCCGTCCCCCCCAGTGAGGTGAAATTCCATGTCCCAAAAGCCAGATTCTTTGTCCAGGGTTTGGGTCGTCGGGGCCCCCGCCCATGACTGCTACCCAAAACACATGGCATCAGACCCTTATGCTCCTTCCTATGGGAAAGTGGGCCTACGTCTTTTCTTTGGGCTGTGCCCGGCTGAGTCCCACAGGCAAAGACTCAGCCACCAGGTGCTCGCCTGCGTGCCCCAACCCCAAGCCTGGCTCCAGGGTGGGGCCCCGGTGACACCAGTACAGGCGACGTAACGGTCCTTGATTTTATTTCCATAAGGGTCTTGAACCGCTCTTAGTCTGACCCTTCACCTAGAACCCATTTGCCTTGGGAGACCCTACCAGGAGCACTAGGCCTCTGACAACATGGATCCTAGGTTCATTCGGGTACACAAACCCCTCCACCACAATAAGGTGGCGTTTCAAGGAGGGGTATATATATATATATATATATATATATATATATATATATATATATATATATATATATATATATATATATATATATATATATATGCATATATATATATATATATATGCATATATATATGCAAAAGTCTTAGGCCACCATCATTTTTGTTGTTTTAGCAATGTTTTAATGACCATCCATACTTTTTGCAGTCTCTTTACTAATATACAAGGCCTTCCAGTCCATGCAGTGCAGAGTCACACACGGTGTATTGTAGACTACTGCTGCGTAATTCGCCTACTTATACTACGTACTAAAAGTATGTACTTTTTTTGTTATGGAAAAGTACATACTTTTGAGTGTGTAGCAAAAGAGTATGCACGTTCTGGGACATACTACGAGGACGTCATATAACAGAAGCGAACGTTGTTGCCTATCTACGCACACTCATCATAAACAAAGCATTTCACATTTTCATACATTCTTATTTATCTAATATAATTTATTATTTGCATTTTATATAAGTTGTATATACCGTTTTAATATGCATTTACACCGTTCTCAAGGCTCCTCCCTCCTGTGTGTAATGCGTTGTTGGCAATATTATCCGTTAGATTGTGCATCGTTCTGCACTTCGAATTTCTACCAGAAGTAGCAGACTGTCCAGTAATTTTTGGAATACTCTTTTCATCATACTACAATTTTGGGCATACTAATTCTATTTAGGACGGATAGTATGAGAATTTGGACGCAGCATACGTTTTTGCGTGTTAACTAACATTACCGATGCGTTGGTCGTGTATATGCAAAGCTATGACAACTAGGCAAACAAACAAATTAAAAAAAAACATTTGCCTTACATACTTCATGACACAGGCAATATCCATTTCAAGCTTTTACCAGAAATTAAAAGTATACATACCTCAATATGCTTCTGCAGGTTGGATGGAGAGTTTTTGTAGGCTGCGATGTGGTTTGTTTTGGGTAAACAAAGCAAACATTTCAAACGAAAAGAATCTTTACTCTTTTCTAAAAACTGGAACATACTGTCTACGTAGATGTATAGATATGCATGGATGTGCGCACTGCACCGATGATCTGTCTTCGAGTTAAAAAAATGATGGAAAACCACTGAACTTCATGACAAGTGATGTTACAAGATAACTGTTCAACTGTTCAAAAGGTAGATTGTTTGGGGGAAGAAACTGTTCTTGTGTCTGGCTGTCCCTAAACAGTTATAGACGTGCACAGAACAGACTCAATGACGGCTGAGTAGAACTGTGTTATCAGCTCCTGTGGCAGGTTGAACCTCCTCAGCTGCCAAAGGAAGTACAATCTTTGTTGGGCCTAGAAGATGAGCAATGGAGAAGTGAAAAGCCTTTTCATGATTTTGTTTGTCCCCTCCTTGAACTGCCACCTTATTGTGGTGGAGGGGTTTGAGTACCCAAATGAACCTAGGAGCCATGTTGTTGGGGGCCTAGTGCTCCTGGTAGGGTCTCCCAAGGCAAATGGGTTCTAGGTGACGGGTCAGACTAAGAGCAGTTCAAACCCCCTTATGATTAAAAATATATGAAGGACCGTTAAGTCACCTGGATTGGCATCACCAGGGCCCCACCTTGGAGCCAGGCCTGGTGGCCGAGTCTTTGCCTGCGGGACCCGGATGGGCACAGCCCGAAGGAGTGACATAGGCCCACCTTCCTGTAGGCCCACCACCAGTAGGAAGGAGCATAAGGTTGTCGTGCAATGTGTTTTGGGTAGCAGTCATGGGCGGGGCCCCCGATGACCCAAACCCTGGACAAAGAACCCTGCGAGGGGTGCTGGAAGGTGCCTTCTGTAGAGGAACCAGAGGCTGAGGACTCAGAGGTAGATTTATCCATCACCCAAACTGAGGTCACTGAGGTAGTTCAGCAGCTCCTCAGTGGCAAGATTCACCCTGAGTACCTTAAGTCTCTGGATGTTGTGGGGCTATCTTGGCTGACACGTCTCTGCAACATAGCGTGGTGGTCAGGGAGAGTGCCTCTGGACTGTGCGACTGGGTGAAGAAGGAGCTGAGCCGGACAGCAGTAGATTGATTTACCAGTCAATCTACGTTCCTACTCTCACCTATGGTCATGAGCTTTGAGTCATGACCAAAAAGACAAGATCCCAGATACAAGCGGCCGAAATGAGTTTCCTCCGTAGGGTGGCAGGGTGCTCCCTTAGAGATAGGGAGCTCTGTCACCCAGGAGGAGCTTGGAGTAGAGCCGCTGCTGCTCCACATCGAGAGGGGCCAGTTGAGGTGGCTGGGGCATCTATTTCGGATGCCTCCTGGACATCTCCCATGGGACGGGAGGTGTTCCGGGTATGCCACACCAGGAAGAGACCCCGGGGAAGACCCAGGACATGCTGTAGAGACTATGTCTCTTGGCTGACCTGGGAATGCCTCGGGATCCCTCTGGAAGATGATGATGATGATGATAATGATTTGGTTTGTTTGGATGTCATGAGATTGTGAGACAGGATCTTTCAGAAAGCTTGAAATGTCAGAATCTCTGCCATCAGGGAAATGCAGCATATTCAACATCTCATCATTAACAATGCATTATGATGAGGCATATTATTTGTTAAAGAAAATATTTGGCCCAAAGTAAAAAGCTATGAGTATTTGGAGTCATATTTTCTACCTTTAAATCCCCAGTAGACAGCCCTGTTACCTGTGTCAGACTTCATCTTGGGACAGTAGTGCTGTTTGAGTCATTTTAAATTGCTAATTTAAATTTAATTAACCAGAATATGAAAACAATGGCCACATTTTTGTGAGATGTGATAACTGTATGATATTTAGCTGTAGTAGGCAGAAAGACCAGATAAGATCCCAGCCTGCTACATCATGGAATCTCCTATACTCTTAGAGCTTAAAAGGATGTGCAAATGTTCATGAGGTAATTTGCCCAGGCAGGCTGATCTCGCTTTTGTCTTGGATCACTGGTCAGAAGATCCTGAGGAGTTTTGGAATGAACTGAAAAGGGGCTGGGGTCTTTTAGGTAGATATATGACAGAAAACCTTTATCTGAGTGCTAATTCCCATTATACATGAGCAAATCTATGGCCTTATCGTTGTGACATTTTACACACATATAACAGCTCTCCGATTTCAGATGTAAGACTTAAATTACAGTCATTCTGGACATTTGTTAATGGCAGTGTTTGTTGATGGTAGTTGGTAATCCCCGAACACAACAAACGAAAAGAAATGTTGCTAACATAGTAAAGGTTGTTAGACTCACTCAGTTTCTCATATGTGTTTTAAGACTGTGAAAGAGATTAGCTATCAGCATTGACTTTAAAGCTGTAAAGGCATGAACAAACTGGATCCTTGCCATTTTTCCACTTTTACTTGCTGCTTTCATGCGTCATGTTATTAGTTGCTTTAATACACAAAAAATATTTTCCTACTTTGTCTTGCTCCTGGAGCTAGGGGAGCTTAATAAAGCAGCTAGAACCTGTTCCTCCAGCTCAGGAATGCTGCTTTGTCTTGGAGTGAGGAAAATAACCAGCCATATGTTTAAATGTTACAATACAGCAGGTCTTCTGGCCTGTTTCTGGTATTCAGTTGTTAGAACCTACCAAAAGTGCTCCAAGCAAGTACAACTTGTGAATAGACAACAGAGTCATGAACACTCAAACTTAACTGATACATGTCTGGAGTGAAGGCTTGTGAGGTCCGATCCCACAGAAGAGCTCCTGCAGCACAAACTGCTGAAAAAGTGACTGCTGGTTCTGATAGAAAGGAGTCAGGTCACACAGAGCATCACAGTTTGCTGCATATGGAGCTGTGTAGCTGCAGAGCGTCAGAGTGACCATACTGACTCCTGTACATCACCCAAAGCTCCTACAATGGACAGCTGAGTATCAGAACTGGACCATGGAGCAATGGGAGAAGGAGGCCTGGTCTGATCAATCACGTTTTCTTTTAAATCACGTGGACGGCCGGGTGCGTGTGAGTCACTTACCAGGTGAACTGTGGGAAGAAGGAGAGCTGGAGGGCAATATTCTGCTGGGATACCTCGGCTCCTGCATTCATGTGGATGTTACTTTGACACGTAGCACCTACCTGAACACTGTTACACACATTGAGTCCTGTTACAGACCTACACAATATTAGACAAATGGTTGTAATGTTATGGTTGATTGGGGTATGTAGTGCTTATGTATGAACAAAAAGAACTTGATGCCAACCGTGTTGACACGGATGTCTGCTTTAATCATATGTGTGCCTGAAGTAGTGTTAAGATATATCTTAAATTGGATCAGGGCCAAAATTTATTTTGTACATCTAGTGTTAGAAAGGATAAAATCCACACAAATACATATTTAACCACATACTTCAATAAAAATACTTTGAACTTTCAACCACTTGTTCTTGTGATAATAACTGATTCTGATGGACATACAGACAGAAATCTTAATGCCTTCACCTCATAAAGAAAATCTAAACAAATCAAACAAATAAAAATGACAGCATTTCTCCCTGAATGCTCTACAATCATGTTTGTCCTTAAGAATGTTTAGCCATTAGATTTAATTAAATTTCTTGTATATAATGTTCTTCTTCTAAATGTAATTTCTTTTGTCTCATTGTGCTGCCACATGCTAACTAAACCTGTTTTTTAGCTGGACTTAGAGAGATAAAAGATCTTAAAAGAACTAAAACAAGATATATTTGTGTGTCATTAGGGCAAATCTCACAACAAGCCAAAATCCCTATAAACTCTTCTATAATCAAACCAACTTTAATCAGACCATAACAAGATATTCTAGTGATAAAACACTGCATGTGCTCTTGCCCTATTGATTTAATTTATCTACACATTGTTTGTAATCTAAATCCAATCATAAAAATGATCAAACATATCCTAACATCCTGAAAAAAAAGAAGTAAAATAAAAGAGAATATCTTAAACGCTGGGTATATAAGTCTTGTGTATATGACGGTGTATGTGATAAATGATTATGTATAATATATTTATTTCACACCAAGTATATGTGTCTGTTATGTAGCTGATATGTAAAATGTTACCAAAATACCAAAAGGTTGTGTGTTAATCTAAAGGTCATAAATTTGATTCACAAAATCTGGCAACATCCCTATGAACCTCAGGTACCACTCCATCAGAACCAGCACCACATCACAGTTTTCCCCAACACCAGCCGTCTACGACAACAAGCCGAACTGTCGAACGTTTGTGTACTGTGTTTATCACATACTTCTTTATTTATTGTTCATTGTATTTTATTACGACAACATTTTTGTAGGTCTGTATTTTTATAAATGGTCACACATGTTCTTAACCCTCTACTCCACACATTTTTCTGGTTCATGATACAAATAATTCCACATCATTTCTTGGTTCATTTTGGGATATTTTATTGATTAAAAATGTTTTTTTTTATTTTTTTTTGCCTGAGGGCGACAATTTTGCGACAATGGTACAGAATCACAGAGAAAATTATGAATTCACAGATCATAAAACAAAGCTCAAGAGTGTAATACACATTTACAAAATCCTTTAAGTGAATCTGAGTGTCTTGATTGAAGCCTTGTTACAGGTTAGGGGCCAGTTATAACCGAAGCCTGAATTCACACAAGACAGATTTTAGGACTGTTCCCCATGTCAGATGATCACAAAAGTCACAAAAGCAGATCAGCTCTCCCATTCTCAGACGCTTCATGGACCCCAGCCCAGCTTCTGAAACACTGCCAAAAAAGCGGGCACTTAATCTCGCACAGAAAAGCAGGAACACTTGTTGCCCACAGTTCTTTGTGCAGTTTCTTAGAACACTGAGTTAAAAAGAAATAATAAAAACAAGAACATGTGATATTTTCAACAGAGATCCAAGAGGTGATATGTGTTTATGGGGGAGTGGAAAATGTACTGGCAAAGATATTGAGGAACTGGGGCTGGGTTATGGCCGTCACTGAACAGCTAGGCTAGCCCAGTTACAAGACCTGTTTAGAAACACAAACAACGGTAGTACAGCACTGGCTCTTTCCCCTGTTTTAATGAATGCAACTCAAATCGTTCCCGTGTGACACCTCTGTCCTGCAGGCTCTGCCTCCTCAAGCTCGGGGAGGGCTGGTGGTATAAAAGCTCCACGGTGTGATCCAGCCAGGATTCAGATTTACGGGAGAGCTGAAGCCTGATCTCACCCTCCCTCTCTTTTACACTGCTCTACCATTCTGTCAGGATGCAGGCACGGTAAGTACACAATTTGTATTGTTTTGGGACTGAATAAATTCAGCATGCTGAGTTACAACGTGTCTTATTTGTTTAACGTGATACAGGTATTCAAATATCAGCTAAAATTTAGTGGCATATAAAACTGTTCAGGTTATTTTATTGCTTATTGTTAATTTAATTGTCTGGCAAACTTACATGAGGATGATATTATTATTTAAAATATTGGGTGCAATTACACTAAGAAGTGTGAAATCTGATCATTTTTACCAATAATGCAGCAACTGTGACTGTACTATTAGTATTGAATTGGGACTGAGACCAGTCTTTGTAAGACTCCTATTTTTTACCCACAATATATAATAAGAAAGCAGCAACACATTCAACAAAATTCTAACCAGTTTTAAATAAAATGTTTTCAGTAAATGAATTTATGTGATCAATATGAGGGACAGAGGGATGGAAATAAATAGCAGAAAAAGCTGGAACGAGATTAACATGGATGCTGTGCTCAATATTTATATTTATAGTTTATGTTTTAGTTTATTAACATTTGAAGCATGCACATATATTTTATTTTGCATATTTTTGTCATTTAATTATATTTTAATTTAGTTTCTGCATGTGTTTTTTTTTAGGACATCAGTTCTTTTCCTGGTCGCTGTTTTTGTGGCTGTCGCTCTGTCTGCCCCAATAAACGGTAAGGAAATAATTAAATAAGCATTTATACACCTGACAACACCTGTTTCTCTTCAGGGCTCATAAAGTGCTTGGGTCACTGATGCTACCTCATCCTTCATCAGTGCATTATTACATGACTATAGTTTCAGTGCAACAGCTAACAATGCAGCGCTGTAGCATTCGAAATGTGCAACAATTCCCCTCTTTCAGGGGGGTGCTCAGTGCTTCCCCCAAAGAGAATGTAATCAGAGCCCATGTTCCTCTAGAGCACACAAAGGCGTTTTGTTCACTTGAATGCGAGTTAACTAGCTGTCTATAGGAGCCTGTTCCTTATAGATAATGAAAATAAGATCCCTCACTTGTATTAATTTACCTGGGGTTTCCTCCTCTAGATGGCACAGACAACGATGGTAAGGACATGCTTTATTCTGTTTCTCACTTTTTTTTGGTAATAATGTAGTTGTACTTGCATATTCAGTACACAAATTATGAAAGAAATGCTATAGTCATGTTGCAAAGTGTTCAGCAAATAATGATCCAGAAAGCAAAACGCAATGTTTCCTAAATTAAGCTTGAAATTATTTCTCTGTTTTTAGAGAAAGCACAGGCACTGCTAGTGATTGGTAGGTATTAAACTTATTTACAAGCTTAAAGAAAACAATGGTCATGAACATTTAAACAATGACCAGTGATAAAGATCAACACACACTCACAAGAATTATAAAGCCAGCCTCTTAAAGCCAGGCTCTTAAAGCCAGATAACAAAGTGTCACATAGTCTGATGTTGATGGATGGAGAGATCAGGCTAAACTTTCAAAAGATAATCAATCAAATTTACATACAGTAAGCAATCATCTTACTTTGATTAACGTTACTGAACCACACAGTAAACCTTCAACAATAATACTATTGTTTCTCTTTCTTAGGTGATAACGACGCAGTTCACCCGACCAACAGCCCCGTAAATGGAGACTCAGGTTAGTGACTCTTCTCTGGTCCGTAAATGACATTAAAGAAATACTGTAGTGAATCTGGGCTGGAAAAGAAGTCTGATATTTCACATTTAACATTTTTAATTAAACTGGTGATATTTCTGATTTGGTGTTTGTTCTCTTCGCAGGAACTACAGATGGAAAAGACTCTGCAGAGAAAAGAGAAGGTATGTTTCATCACAATATAACCTGAGTGAAAGTTTACATGTGTTTTCAATTAAAACATAACAATGAATTAATAAATAACTTAGAAAACAGGACAGACAGCAATATGTGCTAATAAAAAAGACAAAACAAGCGCACGGCTGTATCTCTTCAATTTCAGGCACAGCAAGTGACACAGCAGATACAACAGAAAAGCCAAGTAAGATCTCAGAAACACAACAAACAAGTAAACAAACAAACAAACAAACAGCTTGCATAGAGTTAAAATGATAATAAATAGTAGAGTATGATGCTTCAGTATGATGCTCACTCTACCTTTTAACAACATCTTTACGCTTCAGTGTTTTTCAGACACTGTGCCTGTAACATGATGTACATACACACCTGCAAAGTCTATAATTTACTTGAAATAAACAGTGAATTGACAGATCTCATGTTTCATGATAATAATAATAATAGTAAAATGTGTTCTAATAAATGAGTGCTGAGTAGATTACTGTAATCTGATCCTCATTACACATCACATGATTAAAGATATAATCAGGAACATAATCTCCTTAAATAAAAATGTAATTGAGTGTAAATGCAAATGCAACTGGGTTTGTGTTACATCTGAGTCTGAGCTGATTTTGGAACAAACATTAAACATATTTCATTGAGGATTTATTTTATTACCAAACCTGAACATAAATGTATTTTTTTTAACATTCATTAAAGCAAGAAAAGTATTAGATTCAAATGATTCGATATGCAGATAATAAACCATTGTGCCAGTCAATAGTTTTAACACCCTGCATGATTTTATTGAGTTTGTGACAATAACAGTGTTGAAAAGAAAAGAAACGGCGTTAGAAACTTCAGGTGTTCATAAACGTTGCAATGTCCATCACTTAATCATTATATGAAGCCTTTTTAGGTTTGGGAGCCTAAATGATCCATTATTTCAGCCACTTGTCAAAACCAAACACAAACAAAATAATCCTAAATTTAAGCATATATCTCATGCTGTGGTAGCAGTTGAAGGTTTCCTTTCGCTGTCTAACTGCGGCCAGAGCCGAGTCTGATGCTTAAAACACACAATATAGAGTTTTACTAGCCAATGCTGGACACTACAAATACACGAGCTAATGAATCTGCAGTGAAATGCAGTGAAAGTGTCATCTACTGATTGTTTTTTCATATTTTGTAAAGAGTTTAAAGGTGACAGCAATATCTCATCAGATACTAACAGTAAAGTATCTCTAGCATTGCATGGCTTTGTGACTTTTGTCTAGTAAAAACTGTTATGATTATGATTATGATCAAACATTATGATTTGTTTCAGGTGACACAAGCCAGGATGAAACAACTAGTGGTCCAGATTCCACTGGTAAGAAAGAGAAGAGCAACATTTGGAAAAGTTTCATAGAACATAGCAGTGAGCATCAGCGTGTCTATCAGTCGAGAGCAAGCATTATTTAAAAAAAAAAAAAAACCACTACTATTAACAGTGGAATTATGGGTAAAGTGTGAAACTGTGATGAGAACGTTTTTTTTTTTAGATTCTTCTGAATCTGCAGTAGAAAAGAAGGAGTTGGACATGCCAGGTGTGTCCAGGACTCTCCATAACACATGATTTATTACTTCCACATGTTCGGAAATAGATTTTAATGATATGTCTGTTTGCTATGATTATTAGACCCAGCTGAAGAGAATAATAAAAATCCTCTAGGTTAGTGCAAAAACTGTAAAAGTCTGTCACAGTGAAAAAAAAACAGGAAGAAAGAATAATGTTTTAATGAATTTTATTTAATTTCCTTAAACCATAGATGACACAGCTGAACGAGCATCAAGAGAAAAGAAACTAGGTAAAAAAAGAGAGAGAGAGAGAGAGAGAGAGAGAGAGAGAGAGAGAGAGAGAGAGAGAGGGAGATCTAATATCACATGGAATAGTTTTATTCCTTTATAAATTTATCATTTATTTATTTATATATTTATATATTTATAATTTTTACAGATGACACAGAGGAAGTAACAGAGACACAAACAGATTCTGCTGGTAAGATTAGAAATAACTATTACAACATAAAAGGATAAATAAAAGGAAATAACTGAACATTAAAAGGATTAAATCATAAAAATAATGAAAACATTTGACTTTTTCAGACACTGACTTAACACCCATCTCATCACATGAAATGGACTCTCTAGGTGAGACACAGTCAGAGTGACAGGAAATAAAGCCATCTACACACTACACACTGAGTCCACACATTTTCAAACATAACATTTAAAATATGTTGCTATTTTACACAAGTTATGCACGGTTAATCATGTTAAAAATAAAAAGCCAAAATAACCCCTGATATTCTGAAAATTGTGCACCATAGGTTATTAATTAATTAATTAATTAATTAATTAATTAATTAATTAATTAATTAATTAATTACATTTGAAATGGACATTTTTATTTTCTATAATTGTATTTTTGGATCATATATTGAATGATAATTTTGTACTCTTTTATATAAACACCTTTATGAGACAGCAAGAATTATTAATACTTATTATAAGTATTATAATTAGTAATTATGCATGTTCATAATTTCACGGAATTAAGGAAAAGCTTATCATTATGTGAGCATTTAGAATACATGTAAGATAAAGTAGTCGGGTCAACCATACAAACATTTAAACGTGACATGCCTTAATGATGCACTGTTACAGACAAAACCTCGTCCAGTAAGGAGACAGAGTCACGTGATGAGCCAGGCAAGGATTCCCGAGGTATTCGCATTCATGTAATACAGCATTAATCTAACAGTTACTGAAGGAATGACCACACACGTCAATAATCAATGGTTTATCAATGTGCCTTATAACAATAATCATTTCTTTCTTAAATAATGCCACTGTCCAGTCAGCTGCTACAGCTCTACTGTCCTGACTCGAACACTGACCTCTGAACAGTGAACTTTGGAAGAAATGTTTGATAACAGCCTTTAAATCACTGAAACAGTAATCCATTCACCATTTGAAGTGACCTGTCTGAGGGGCTTTAAACAGAAATGAGACTATGCCACTAAACCTGAATGAACACAATGCATTTTTCCATGATAAAGGTTTTGTATATCACTGGTTGTATCCATTGTATTGCAGTTTTGTCTTGGCCACAAATGATTATTTAGCCAATTCTTTTATCACTGTGGTTCTTCTGTAATTGATGTAAAATACGTGCATTTATATTAGTGAAAAAAGTGATTAAAAAAGAAATGTAAAATTTCTCTCAAAGCAGTAACTGATCAGTAATTGTCTGAAATGTGCATTTAATTGTATTAAAGTAATGTTCACGTCATGTATGTATTTATCTCCAGAATCTGAAAAGCTGAAGTCAGACAGCAGCACTGACACAAGCAAGGACAGTAAAGAACAAGATGTGGACAAAAACTCGGAGATGGAGGACAAAACTGCCAACAAAGCTGTGGACAGTGATGGAGATGGTGATGAGACTAGAGACAGAGAAAACACTGAAGGGAAAGATTCATCAGAGAGAAAGGACAAGACCAACAAGCATGATGATACTGACAAAGATACTGACCATGACACAACAAGTTCTTCAGACGTGACAGAGATCAGGGACAGCATTGAAAAGACTGACAAAGAGAATGATAGAGACAGCGACAAAGAGAATGATAAAAATATAGATAATGAGAGAGAGAGCGATAAAGATTCAGACAGTGATAAAGAGGACAGTGATAAAGACATAGACAGAGAGAGTGATAAAGATGAGGATAGAGACAGTGACAGAGACAGTAAGAAAGATGATAAGGACAGTGATAGAGACAGCGATAGAGACAGTGATAGAGACAGAGATGGAGACAGAGATGGAGACAGTAAGAAAGATGATAAGGACAGTGATGGAGACAAAGATGGAGACACTGATGGAGACAAAGATGGAGACACTGATGGAGACAGTAAGAAAGATGATAAGGACAGTGATGGAGACAAAGATGGAGACACTGATGGAGACAGTAAGATAGACAATAAGGACAGTGATGGAGACAGTGATGGAGACAAAGACAAAGATGTGGATAGGAAAGACGTAAAGGATGAGGAGGATAATGCAGATGGTGACAAGGACACAACAGATGACTCAAGCATTGACAAAAGCAATGAGAAGGAACAAAAGGACACTGACCAAGACACACAGAGCAGGTCTGAGCAATCTCTGAGGGACTCTCAGCCAGACTTGGACTCGTCAAGTAAAGAGGATAGCCAGGACAGAGAGACGAGCAGCACTGAGTCCACTGATAAAGACAGCTCAGACAGCACGGACCACGCTGACAAGGACAGCACCGAGACAGATGGAGAAGGTACATGCTCAATTCTTATTGATACTATTTTACACACTGAGCAGATGAATGCACAGAAAATTGCAGTACTATTTTTAGTACTATTTTTTCTCTACAGTTTCAGATGTCAGTGC
This sequence comes from Hemibagrus guttatus, assembly GCA_033459395.1. Classification (NCBI taxonomy): domain Eukaryota; kingdom Metazoa; phylum Chordata; class Actinopteri; order Siluriformes; family Bagridae; genus Hemibagrus; species Hemibagrus guttatus. Next base: position 18,740,024 of record JAUCMX010000024.1, on the reverse strand, counting down.
CAATAGCTCAGAGATAGAGACTCCTGGTAAGTAGAATATTCAAGTACAGTGTTAAAGCTATGGACACAGTGTCTGAATGATTTAATACTCTAATGTAACACTTTAATATTTATTTAGTTAACACTATTTAATATTTTATTGTGCTCATGCATTGTCCAGAGGCAACATCACTTGAAACAGTTGAAGACTCTAAGGGTGACTCCAGTGGTGAGACACACACATGAACAGAACAGCTAAACTGTATCACTACACCAGAACTAGAGAATTTAAATACTATTTATTTCCTCCTCCTAGATGAGAATGACAATGATGACTCAAGGGATGCAACAGAGTCAAAATCACAGGGTAAAGAAATAATAAATAAGCTTATAAATATGCAGCAGTATTTCCATCTTTTTGGCTAAATATCTTATCGATGCTGAAATCTTTATTTTAATGCCATTATAGAGGAGAACACAGGTGAAGACACCGATGTAGACACAACTGGTATGTAAAAGTGTTGCTTATGCTCATTTACGCAAAACTATTGGGTTGATTTCACAGAAGTGTTCAAAGAACATAATAGCTTCAAAACACAGGTGGGATTCACAGGAGAGAGGAAGAAAACAATGTTAATGATATAGAGGGTAGGCACTTTAGTGAAGAAGAAAAGTGAACCTTTTTGTAGTTGATCAGTTTTATCATGATATCAAATCCTTTTTAGATGAGGATAATGATACAGATATGGATGAAGATGACAGAGTGCAGAATGATGATGGTAAGCCAAAAACTCTACATTAGCAATAAAAACATTAAAATATGGACTAGAAATCCATCCATCCATCCATCCATCCATCCATGCATAACTTGCATGCATAAATGTCTCTGACTATGAGAGCAGTATTAGTACAAGGTTGAAATCAAATCTTATGGATAACTGAAACTTATCTCTTGACAGCAACTCCATCTGATGTACCTGACCAGCCAGATCATCTAGATGACACACCACAAGGTATCAGATAAGTATGATGTTGTGATGTGTAATGTAGAGCAGAAATGACAGAATGTTCCAATCAAAAAACAACCTCAAAAAACAGAGGGAAAAGAGCATGTAATCCCTCCTGCTCTGTTGTATGAGGGAATAATCAAAAAAGTTATATAATTTTCATATAATATATAATAAACTAATTTTCTATTCTATTCTATTCTATTCTATTCTATTCTATTCTATTCTATTCTATTTGTTTAGAGTCTGTTGTTGGTAGTAATAACGCTTCTCTAAGCTCCTAGCGCCCAGAATATCACATGATGAAACAGTTTAACAGGTAACTGATTTGAAGAACAAATATTTAAGAGAATTAGAGTTCTACTCTCACATAAGAGTGACCACTGACCAGAATAACTGTTGTGTGTTTTTAACATTTCCTTATGCAGGGTCACGCAATACACAGTGAAATATAAGAGAAGCAACAGAAGTCACTGTGCTAACCAACCTTTTTGATTAACACAACATTTTATAACTTTCTGTCCCCACTGATGAAGGCTTCTTGTATGGAAAATAAATTATTCTGTGTGGTTTATGCTCTGTTCCTTATAACTGGAAATGATTTGCCGTTTTGTTTTTTAATTTGTGGAGAAAATATTTCTTTTTATTCAAACATAGAAAGATTAAAACTTAGTAATTAGTCACAAATATAATGTTTGTATTTTGTTCAATAAATGTTAAAGACAAAATCAATGACCACAAGTTTGTCTGTGGTCCTGGCTTTAAGAGACATGTTTCCATCTGACTCCATCTTCTAGACAGACACTGTTCTCCTTAACGCAGCCAAACATTGTCTGTCTGAAACATCAAACACACATGACAAATTGTCTATTAAAATATATTCAAATGTTTCCTAAAATAAAATAAATGTCAACAGACAGATCTGCTTAACTGTACATTGAGTTCACATCTCTGGAAGTATAAATGATGATGTAGTGATTTAACAACACAGATTGTTTGGCAAGTACTGAGATGACAGAGATGTAGAGATTAATTAATGTCACTAAAATGTGCACACAGGCAGCAATTCTAATAAAAAAAGTTTTCAGACAAAGCTCAGAGCATTCAGAGTGTTTTCATGGAAATACCCAAACAGACACACACACACACACACACCACACATAATATATATATATATATATATATATATATATATATATATATATATATACACATGCATATATATACTTACACACACAGACACACACACAATATCATGTATACAGATACATGCTGGTATGTTTGAAACATCTACAGTATAATAAGCTGTGACCTGGTTGGCAGTGTTAGATGAGGGTGAAGACACCCTTGTGTCATCTACAGCAACCACAAGAACTCTGACCTCTAAACTGCCAACTGCCTAAACCCTCAACACGCCCGCTTCTCCCTGTTCTGTGCTCATCTTAATTAGTGCCTTGGATTCCAAAGCAGTCACTTTTTCCCGAATCCACTCCAAACCCCAAGCAGACCTTGGTTCTAATCCTTCCCTTCTCCTGCATTGTTGGAGCTGTCCACTGGTAGCTTGACAAAGCCATATCTCACACCCTTCGATGACCAATCTCCCTGGCCTCTCCTCCTCACAAGCTCTATGTCTTCAGCCACCAGCTAACCAGGCTCATAAGTCCGCAGCTCAGTCACCACTGACCACCCAGACATCAAGTGCACATACCGTCTGGTGTGTGAGAGGTCTTGGTGGTCCAACATGTCTTTATATGTGCACCATCACCTCCTAAACTGCCTGTGCACAGTCTAAGGACCCTAGATCCCTGCCCATTGGGAAACTGGTACCTCTGCACACACTCCCATTCCCCTGGTCCCACTTAGCCACTGACTTTCTCACTGACCCAAGTTAACATCTCCATTCTTGACATCATTGCCCTCATTTGACCCCCAGTCTCCCCTCAGCCAGAACTGCTGAGCTCCTCTTTACCCATGTCTCTCTGTTACTTTGGTGATGTCCAGTCGACCAGCATGAGCGTCCAGGGTGTGGAGCAGCTCTATGGATAAACTGGGGGCCAGTGTAATCTTATGACCAACTACCACACAGAATCAACAACTAGGCTGAGTGAAAAGGCAGCTTGAACTGACCCCCCAAAGTGCCACCCTGAATGTCCTGGCCCTCAGCCCAAGGTTCATGTGGCACCAAGTAACCAAATTATTGATTAAACACACCTGTATTCAGTCAGCCATACACACCACAGACTTTTGTCTTTTGACATTCTGTTTCTGATAATACCAAAAAAAGGCATTATGTTTATGATCCTCTGGTTTGAACTAGTTTGTGTGTACTGATATCCCAGTTATTGCCTTGGCCACATGCTGTTTGCTGATTTGCCTGACCTGTGCCTGTATTATCACCCTGACTTTACCTTGTTTCCTTAAAGCTGCCTCACCTGCAATTGCAAAAAGTGTGGAACATTTAAATGTGAAAAATTTCAGTAGGGCCTTTCTGCACTGGAGTAATGAAATGCAACCCCACTCTAACTAAACTACTACTACTACTACTACTACTACTACTACTACTACTACTACTACACACACACACACACACACACACACACACACACACACACACGCACACACACTCACAGATTATAATCTGAACATATCACTAGAATAGAAGCTCCAAAGCTGTACAACAACAGAACTGAACAAATTAAATGTTAATTAATTATAAAAACTGATACTGATAGAAAAATAGGATTCAGATACAATTAATTAATTACTCAATTGAGAGTGGCTGTTTTTTTTTTTTTGGTTGATTTAGTTTGTTTTTTATTTTTTTTAAAAGATGATGGCTTAACAACATTATTTTCTTGTTTTACTGGATGCACAAGAAAGACGTATGATTTGCTTTTTGCAAGTCTGTTATAAAGGTCTGCTCTGGTCTGGGTGGGTGTACATTGTAATTGGTCACCTGTGAGTGCATATGATAACCACTTGCTGAAGTGGGGTGCACCTGCCTGTGCTTGAAGGTGAATGTTATCAGATCACAGAAATAATCTTAAAGTTGGATCATGTTTCAGCAGGTCCAAAAAAAGGTATTATCTAAGAACTCTCTCTCTAAAAAAAAATAATACATGTCCACGTGTGCCTCTAAATGGTCCTCAGACTCACATTACATATCAACTAAACTTGGTGGTCCAAGCCTGGTGTTCAAGTAAGGCAGGAGGGTGAGGAGGTGGAGGAACAGACAAAGGTCACTAAACAGTGCAGAAACAAAGAGCCCATGCCCTGCCAACCTAAGCAGGACTCATTTCCAGTCAGAACAAGTGGCCAGCCATTTCACCACAACCAGCGTTGTACAGAGAGCCCACTGAAGAACCAGAGTAAATGTCCAAATGCAGACAGCCAGTGAAGCTTGACCCCCTGGAAACGTATTACATGCCCCAGCCTACAGTGTCCCACTTTCCCAAAGAGTCAAAAAGGCGAGGAAGGCCACGAGAAGCGTTTCTGAAATATTACACTTTAATTTACGGTGTAAGAGGTTTTCAATTTCTGTTCTGGTCTTGGGACTGATATCTGTGAGAAAAGTTTTACCTTTACCTAACATACAGGTTCTCAGTCACACTCAGTGACACTTATGTCACAGGGTTTTTTTTTGCATGTATTGTAAATTTAGCCCCTTCGGGATATAGCATTTGTATTATAATTAAATGTTGGGATTAATATTATGAGATAAATGAGGTAACAGCGCTATTAATAGTTTCATAGATTTGCATGCTTTTTGTCAGCATCTTTTTTTCAATACCAGCAATTACATAAAGGCACAAGCTGCATGCTTAGAGTAAAAGATTACTCAATAATTTTTAGTATGTAGTTTTAGTGTGTTTTTTGCATATAATTTTTAGTATATCATTTTAGCACATGGATTTTAGTATATGGTTCTAGTATATAATTTTTAGTATATAGTTTTAATATCTGGTTTTAGTATATTGTGTTAACTAGGCTTAGTATTTCGTTTTATATATGTTTATAGTTTATCGTATAGTTTTTATTATATGGAGTTTAGTATATGGTTTTAATACATTTTTTACTGTTTTTAGTATATGACTTTAGTATGTATTTTTAGTATATGGGTTTAGTATATTGTTTAAGTATATGATTATTAGTATATGGTTGTAGTACTTGGATTTAATATGTGGTTTTTAGTATATTGTTTAAGTATATGGTTTTATTTTTTGTATGTAGTTTTTAGTGTATGGTTTTCATATATATGGTTCACTTCCGAGGGAACTCAACACTGCGACATTGCATTGTTGTTATGGCAATGCTTCTGCAAGACCGGTGTCTGAAGCAGGTGTGGAATCATAGCATTTCTACTGGCCTACATGAGGACAGCTGATGTAGCTGACCACATCAGTGAGACCATGAAAGGTCTTCTACTTCACAAAATCCCCAGCTTTTTTGTCTTCAGATGAATGATCAGACAAACAATCCACACCAGCAGATATATGGTTGTATGTCTGCCTGTGTGGATTGTCTGTTTTGTACATCTGTTGTTTGTTTAATTGTTAATTTAGTTAGAAAACAGTACATGAAATGTGTGGTGTTGTGTCTCCGCTGTCTTACAGGGGAAGACTCACATGATCTTTGTGTTGTTTGTTTGGGAATGGAGCATGGCTGCATTTTGCATTTGCCGAGATATTGTGGCACTGCTGATTATGGGGATTTCAGGTTAAGTTCCTTAGTATCCTTACAGGGATAAAGGATGATATACTTCATCCTGGAGACCCTGATTTCACTCCCTGGCCTGTTTACCAACACAATTATCAATGTCATTAAAAGGCATCAGTCAGCGGTGGTCAGCAGCATTCAAAGAATGGATACCATGTCGCATCCTGTGGCTTCCACCAGCCAGCAGTTTCCACCAGCCGAAGAAAAAAAAAATCAACAAACTGATGTTTGTGAGTGCAGGTCCCTGGAATGGTCAAAGCTATTCTGCACCACAGACCGGGCTACATTTTAAAGGCACCTTCTGTGACCAGCCAGCCAGTCATATTTCAAGCCTTCTTTCCTATGCCTCATGTATCTCCAGAGTGAGAAAGGCCTCATCTACTATGTTCAATCTGGGTTCTTAGAATCTACGTCCATTGCTCAGGCCAGTGGTGTAAATCATCCCAACTTTTCGTCTGCTTTGGTGGTCACAACAGAGGTATACGTTCATGAAGCAGAACCTTTGGAGTTTTAGATGTTATCACTCTGTCCTATGAGGTGCATGGAAAGGCTTCACCACCAGGAGTCAGGGCCCACTCTACCAGGAGTGTAGCATCTTCTAGGACTCTAGTCAGGGGTATACCCTTGCATGATGTTTAAGCTGCGGCAGGCTGGTCTTCTCTGCACACATTTATCAGGTGTTACAGTTTGGACATGGACTCTGTACTTAGCAATTGTTTGTGTCAGTGCTACACAGCATTGTTTGAGCAGGCATTCTTTATCTGTGTGGTGTCATTCATATTGATGTTCCCATAGTGTCAATGCCATGATGCAGAAATGGGTTACCTTGAAAGAAAACATCTGAGGGTATGTATGTACTCCAGTTGCCTGATAAGGAGAATGAGATGCTGCATCGCTTTGACACTCTTTGGACATGCCTGAAACTTCATCCTTTACACAATTAGGATCTGGGTATTCTGTGACATAGATGCCCTTCTATGGTCTTGCTGACATGCGCTGCTACATCACCTGACTTCATGTTGTCCAATAGAATTGATGTATTTTCACGTGCTTCAGACATCTGGAAGCGTTTCCATTGCATCACACATCTGGTTCCGTTTTTCAGTGAACCAAGTTACGTACGTAACCTGAGAGGTTTTAATGCATGCTTTTTAGTATATTATTTTTATAATATGGATCTAGTACATGCCTTGATGCCCAATGACGCCACAGGCTCCCCGTGACCCGAGAATAGATCGGATAAGCGGTAGACAATGAATGAATGAATGAATGGATCTAGTACATAGGTTTCAGTACACACATTTAGTACATTAAGTATCTGGTTTTAGTATATGGTTTTAATATATAGTTTTAGTATGTGGTTGTAGGTTTTATGGTACATTGTTTTAGAATCTGGTTTTCAGGTCTTTAATTGGGGTTCTGCTTATAATGAAGGGAAGACCTTCTAGTGTCTCTGCAATAAAAACCCTTTATAACCCTTCCAGATCCTTAGCTCTTAGGATCTTTATGATCATTTCAGTTATATACAGATTTCTGCACAGCTGCTCTGTGATGTTTGTTGTTAAAAGTGTTATATAGATAAAATGAATCAACTAATACTCACAATTTAGTGACAGAAAGCATCACAAAACTCATCCAATTTATTTGTTTACATAATAGCATATTCTACATAATATTGTATTTAATAATATTATATTGAGTTTTATAATATTATTCAATTCATCTTTCTTTTATCCCTTACACAAGCTGCAGGAAGGTGCAGAATGTTTTCAATACAGCTGACTTGATGTGAACTGTTACACTGTCATGAGGAAAGCTTTGACACTTTAATAATGGCATTGAGAGTTCATGTGAGATAGAGGAAGCAGAAAACCAAGCTGACGTTCTGATTAATCATAATATCTATCTGTATCTGCCCACACCTATCCCCTCAGTCAAGCAATACTGCAGATTTGATTCCTCCCAGAGAGATTAGTTACAGAATAGCCTGGGTACTCAAACACCACTTGTTCCATAATTTCAGGCAGGTCCTATTTCTAAACAAAACACCCCCTTCAGGAGAAGCAGGGCTGTCTCCTGACCACCAAGATAAAAGAGTGTTTATTTTTTTAGAACAAGGCTTGAGATGGTGTTGAAACGCAAGAACAGAGGAAAGATTCTGCACACATGAGAAAAAGATGTGTGCAAATGTGAATTTTCTACAATCTTCATTGTCTTGTACTGCCAGCATGTAGTACAGCACAGAAACCTAATAATAAAGTAGTTGTGGACCTTGCTGTGTGCTTTAAGTATTTGCCAAGTCTGTGAATTCCCAGGAACATAACTCGTATTCTGCCCCCCATTTCTGTCAACATGGCACACCAAATTCTGTGTGAACAGAGACATAACCTCAGTGGCTGACCCCTAACCTCAGCCAAACTGGATGGAACCAGCACCAAGGATTCGGGATCTAATCTCATCACCCAAGATAGGCTCCAAAGCTGCTATGGTTTCATCACATTACAGAGGACCATTGTCCTGGAGCAGGCAGGCCTGCAGGAAGCCGGAGAGGCATAGGACACAAATCTGGCTAAGAGAAATCTTGGCAAGATGACCAGCAGACCCCTCTTGCATGTAATAATGTAGCCTTTCTATACATCCTCACCTCTGAACCTGGTCATTTAATCTTGTGTGGCAGATAGGAGTTCTCATTTCCAAAGGAACAGTATACTCTATAGGCAGCTTGTACATGGAGGTTCAAAACAACTGTGGTGACAGGAAACCTCTCAGCCAGGCTTTAATCAGTTCACAGCAAAATAATAAATAATCAATGGGAAAAAGTTTGAGTATGAAATCAGATGGAATATCCTATTCATAAGACAAAAAAAATACTAAGTATTACATTTCAGAATGGAACAATGAGAGCCTGTTTGAAGTAATGCAGCTCATCATAGAGAGTTTATTAAACGAATAAGTATGGGTACCTGCTCTCATTAATTACATTCTAAAGCAGAAAGCTTGTCTGCTACTGACGACAACTGGCAAGCAGAACGGGAATGCAATCTTCCACCAAGGCAGCAGGTATTCAGTAACAGTAAAGCAGCATTAATGCATTAAGCCTCTTAAACGTACACAGGTATTGATACTGTTAATGCATATGGACAGATTTCCCTCACATATAAAAACATCACTTGTAGTAATGCTACTAGTCATGCATAGTCAATATAAGATTTTTATATAAGAATCTGCTGACCAAAAAGAATGAGTCCAGGAAAAGTCTAGGTTTGGACACAACACCACAAAAGGCAGCTAACAAGATCACATATCTAAGACCAGTGCACTTTCTCCAGTTCATTTATTATACAACTTCCTGGTGTCACAGTGACAGTGTTTCAGTAAGATCTGAGAAAGATGGAGCGGGAGAGAGAGAGAGAGAAAGAAAGAGAGAGAGAGAGGGAGAGAGAGAGAGAGAGAGAGAGAGAGAGAGAGAGAGGTGAGGCTTTGATTGGTAGAGCCCCCCAACTGATATCATTCATGTTAAGAGTTTACAGACTTATATTAATCTGCCAATTCTTGATCCTGTAATACAAAACATTAAATAATTTACAGGCCTGCTTTGCGGAAATGTTTGTCTAAATGTCATCAAATTTTTTTAAATCATTCATATATAAAACAGTGGGAGTAACTAGACTGATAAGGGCTAGGGTTAGAAATAAAGTCCTGCCCCTTACCAAGATGGGGGATGGGAGGGTATAAAACAAATATTTGTGCCCACTGAAGCATAGGGAAGTCAAAAACCTGTGTGCTTCTTGCTCTATGTCTGTTCTTGAGTTTCCCACTTAGACCTGTACTAAAGATGTTGTCACGGTAAGTCAATAAATACACTAATAAATATTTCTCTTAATGCACCAAATCAACAAAAAATAGATAGCAGAAATAGCAAGTGGCAATGATGTGTGATGCCTCAAACAGCTATAGTGTTTAGCAAGGCTAGTGCTTATGCATGAAATATAGCTTTGAACCTTAGAATGAAACCCTGCATGCTGCTGAAATCAAATTCAGAATCTGTTCTGTTGTGGTTGATGTGTTTTGAAGCAATTTTGATATCTAAAAATATATCGTGTTTTTAAGTCAGATATGGTTACGTGTGTAGTCATGAAATATGACTTGAATGAGTTCATTCTCTTGTTATATTGATTCCACCCATTCTTTATACTCTCTGCATGTTGAAATCCAAGTAACTTTTCATAACATATGTTGCATGTGATAGACAAGAATCATTTATCCGAATTTAAAACAACTTGTGTGTATCCTGTGAATGTTTGATAGAGTGTGTCAGATTATTACATAATATCCCACATAAGATGTTTTACTTTTACAGAAATCTTTTAATTGCTTCAGTAGCATTTGTCTTTCTGGCAACAGCAGTTTCAGCTGCTCCAGTTGAAGGTATGATGGTGTTCAATATATTTCACAGCTAGTCCTCAAGACTCAATACAAGAAAATGAAATTATTATAAATTGTTATCCCAAATCTCTCTTTCCAGACAAAGAACCAGAGGAAAATGATTTTGAAGCAGAGGAGGGTGAGGAAGAGCTGTCAGAGGAAGAAGAGGGTAGGAAATAAAGATCCACTTTCAGTGTGATGAGCATCCGCAGACAATCCTGTCCTCACACGTGTATATCAGTATAAAGTAAAAATAATTAGTGCAGAAGTAGCTACAACAATAAACCTAGCAATAATATTAATATTAATAATAATAACTGTGAACTGTGACTGACATCTGCACACAGTCATCATCCAGTTAACACATTCAACCTCCAAAAAATGTGGCTTTAATCCACTTTACCTTATAAAGATAAAAAAAAAAAAGGAAAATGTCCTAAACATTTTATAAGAATTAAAACTACACCATACAAAATATGTATGTTGTAAAGCTATGAGACAATAACAGGCTCCACAGAGGACACTTCTTTACTACTGTTTAAAAAGAGTGAACCAAGAAGAATGAACTAAACTAAAGAAGAAATCATGGGAAAAGTGAAAGACTTGTGAACAGTTGTTATAAACTGTATCCATCTCCCCTTTCTTTTCAGATGATGATGACTCCAAAGGTCAACATATGAAGGGTGGGTGACAAGTTAGCAACTTACCACCAAAATTAAAAACTTCACCCATGGTTTAATAGGCCAACCTTACACCTTGGCTTTGTATCCATAATATCTTTTGCCTGTTGAAATCTAATGATGTCTAGATAAAAAAAAAATAGAATGGAATTACGTTACAATAAGGCCCACAAATAGGGGATGCTTTAATATTTAACTAATGCTGACTTGATGAATGCATCAGGAGATAATAAAGCATATATATTAAGCAGATCTGAGTCACCTGAATAGCCAGTAATAAGTGATAACAGGTATTAAGGTATTAGGTATTAAGGTATTACTCATTCTTTTATTTAACATAATATAGAATTGATCTCATGCTATAATAGAGTTTTGACAATTTAGTATCCTTTTATGTTGTTTGTTTTCAAAATGAAACCTTACCTCAGCGTATATAAATACAGAATCAGTTTTATACTCTAATTTATCCTAAAGAGCTGCTTTTATTTTCATGTCACAGTCCCACTGATGTTGTGTTATATAAAACCTCACCTTCCTGTGTGGCTTCATAACATTGGTCCAGTGAAATGAGTTGATTTTTGAGCAGCAACTTTATGGATGTACTGGTTTCGAATTGCAAATTGTCACAAGATAGTGTAAACTAGTGTGGGTTAATCCACATTGTTCACTTAAAGATATTTAATAATGTACATGATCTCAATTAATACTGCAAGCTGTGCTATTGTATTATGAGTTAACAAGATATTAATATTTAACTGTTACCATTATTAAAGGCTAGTCTTATGATTCTAGCTGTTAATATTTGTGCTTCAATAAAGAAATAGTACATTAAGGATTAGTGCATGTTTTACTTCATTATTTAAAACATTAGTTGAATATTACGATATTTCATATTTGTGGACCTCATAGTAAAGTGTTATGATAATAATCTAAGAACACTTAAGGCAGGGTTTGATATTTCACACATAAACCTATTTTAAAAACAATCTTGTATGTTGGTAGAGGTAATTTTTGATACATTTTGAGTATCATGTCTAAAATAAGCATAATAAACATTAAATTATCTATAAGCACCATATAAACACTCATAATTCACTTCAAAATACATGATGGCACAGGTTTAATTTTCTTGCCCTTACATAAAATGAAGGAAGTCTTGTAAGTCTGACAGAGTGGCATTGTCCTGCGCTTACTGACCCAACAAGAACCAAACCAACTGCTCCAACAAGATTTGATCTTGCGGAACCTCAAGGATATGTTTCTTGTTTCTCTGGATTTTTTCTCAACAGGAGCTGGAGCCCAGCACGCCACAATGGTGCCCAAGGGCCCTGGTAAGATGATGCTAATCCTCTTTTTAGCTTTGGGGACAGATCTCTTAGGGATTTGGGAGAACACTAAAACCCCTCACCTGTGAAAAGCAGCTCAGTGAGCACAGCTTAAGCTTCCTTTTCTGCAGAGTGGGCAAAGTCAATCATTCTTTAATCTGGTTAGGGCTCAGGTATGAGGACAAGTATGCCAAGAGCTATGAAAATCCATGCTAGAATCTACAGGAAAGTCGCACATTACTGGATGCATTTGTGGATGCAGAAAACTGAAATTAGTCTTGTGGGGTTTACACGTCTGTCTCAAAGGAAGCTTTGAGTTACATATGGTTAAGAGTGTGCTAAAAGATATTTCAGTGGACTGTAACCTTGCCTGCAATGAAGGGCTCGTTCTCTTCAAGGTGTGACTGTTCTACCTGGCACTTCTCCGGTGGGCGAACCTCCAAATGGTAAGGAGAGTAAACACTATTTGTTAACCAAAGAAACAAGTCCATTAGCCCAATTTTCTCATGTATTCAGTGACAAAAAGGTCCTGAGTGAGTCTGATAGATACTTGGTGACCCCATGTCTTTTAAAATGTACTTTTAGCTTTCAGGAAAATGGAGTGTAAGAGACCACCTCTTGTTATTTCCTAGGTCACAAAGTGAACGGCGCTGGTGCTGCACACACAAGCCTTGGATGTAAGATACTCTCCAACTAAATGTAGAAAATGAAATTCTTTAGGATTTATGGTGACTTTGTTCAATATGAAAGACATAAGAGTTTGAAAAAGAAGACTTTCCTGGGGAGTTCATTTAAAAAATTCTGATGATAGTGATCATGTTCTATTCTGGGACCTCATCATGTTTTAGATATTTAACAGTTACGCATGATATAAATATTATAATGTGTAATGTACTTTGTATAGTAGTGTAAATTTATAAATCTATATAGTAGAATTGAAATGTAAATTGCACACATTCTGTTAAACAGCAGTTCATGTCTCGTTGCATTACAGCATCAAGTGGCTCAGCAACAGCATCTGGTACTGATGGTAATGAAAGTCATCTCATGTCAGCCATAGATCCTGGCTTTATTTGTTTTAATTAACCATCCAAAAGGAAATGACTACCAGTTGCCTTACCATATCTTCACACGGTTGCAGGAAGTAACGGAAGAGATTCCCAAGCCTTGCCCTCGAATTCTCAAGGTAATGCTAATTTGGTAGGCTTCCCAAACTGAGCCAAATAATGCACTCTACTTATCTAAAGATTCTCTAAGGATGAGGGTGTCTACACATCAGAACAATTTTCTGCAAGTCATCAAGAGTTTGTATCAGATGATTGTCATACTGATGGCCAACATGAGGGAAATGTGAAGTTAATTCATTAGTTTAGAAGGTTTGGGAGAGGGAGGAGGGGCTGGAGGATATTTCTCCATTCTCCACTGTGGTGCTTGGTAATGAATAGACATTGATGAGAATCAGCTAGCTATGATTCTAGTTTTGTAGAGACACGTTCATTTTCCTTCTGAACCACTGCAAGCACAATGAGTTCTGAAAATAAAAATTGCATGAAAATAATATTAAGTGCTAAAATAGACCCATTACTGTGGATTCTCCTCATCTCCTGTAATGTGACACTGAGTAAGACATCATTTTAGTTGCAGTTTTAAGTGTGGCTGGTCACTGGAGCTCAGCATCAAAAGTCTCTGGTAATGTTTTTTTTTTTTTTTAATTAAGAAATACTAAGAATTTCTTGAAGAATTTTCTCTTTCTCTTTCTCTTTCTCTAATTCTTAATTAAACCCCAGTACAGACTCCACTGAGTTTTATGTTTGCAGGTGCTGCTGATACTACATACTCAGACACTGTTTTTCATGGTATTTATTTAACTGTATGTTACATACATATTAATGTAGTAGATTGATTTGATTTGTTCAGGTTTTTTGTACTTTAGTGTGAGCACATCTCTTTTGTTCATTAGGGTCACCAAGCCAAGTATCACTGAGCCATGGGTCATCAGGCCATGTGGCTTCAAGCCATGTGTCAAGTCTGATGACTTCAGAACAGACAAGTGGTTCAACTTTTGTTTCATCTGAAGTCCAGTCGCAAACAGAAGGTATGATGAAGCATCATTGCTCCTCCCTCACATCAATCATCAATCCTCCCTCACTGCAGTTCATTAGGATTCTTTCTGAATGTGTGTGTGTGTGTGTGTGTGTGTGTGTGTGTGTGTGTGTGTGTGTGTGTGTGTGTGTGTGTGCGTGTATTTGTGTGTGTGGTCAGAAGCAGCAACTACAGATGGAGCTACACATGAAAATGGTGACAATGGTATGTAGAATATAGATAACACACTCATATACCACACCATTCCTCCTGCCATTTTCCTTTTCTGCTCACTGATAGTAAGAACAATCCTGTAAAGCTGCTCTCTTGCTTTAGGTGAAAGCCAGACAGCTCACATCGGATCTCAGATTGAAGCTCCAGGTAAAGGCACATAGTGTAGAAAAAACATTTCTTCTACAGCTCTTCTACACTGATGTATAACATCACGATTAAAACACATTATTTATGGTACATTTAGGCTCAGAGTCAGTTTTAGAGAAATCAGAGACTGAGGCCAATGGTAAGTATGAGGTTTGGTATAATGTATCCATTATGTATAATAATTCTGTTTTATTAAAAAAATCATGATGTTGAAAGCAGCAGTTGTGATTAAGATTTATTACTACAGGTAACGGACACAAACAACTCATTAATGGAGAAGAGACAGGACACCCAGGTGAGGATATTAAACAGTTACTGAGATTAAAGACTATTTATTTATTTCATTATCTAATACTTTCATATGATTTTTTTTTATACTGGACTGAGCATGATTAAATTGTTGCATGACTTCCTTATTGGATGGTCTTTACACAGGAATGAATAATTTCATGGAGGGCACGACTCAAATAGACACGACAGGTATGCAACAGTTTAATATTTCCTCAGTTATACTACAGTTGTGTTTGCAGTTATCTCAGATTGGAGTAAAATTAGGGACAAGCGCCAAGTAACAAGTTTTATTTCTCAGGTGGTTTTGATTCATTTGGTTCCAATCTGGAAATTACAGGTAGGTAAATGGTTGAGACTTCGGTCCTTTCTCAGGTTACGCTGCTCAGGAATTGTTCTTGTATGGAAACCTCTGTGTTAGTATTCTGGCAGAATGCATGACTGCTAGATGGTGCTTACGATGCTTTTTGTGTCTCTTAACTGTCCAGGTATTATAGACCATTCCAGCCATGACTTCCTTATTGGTTTAATGGGTGAGCATTGCTTTTGCTCCTACTGAGTTCTGCTGAATGACTTTTGTGTCTCCTCTTCTTAAAACCCACATGGTGTCTCTGTGCAGGTGGCATGGGGGACAGCTTTGCTCCAGATCCATTCACCGACACTATAGGTATGCCTTCAGACCACACCGAAGCTCCTTCAGATGTTTTACCCACATGTCTAATCTATGATGCTGTCTCAGCAGATCACATGGGACTTGCTTTCCACGTAGAGTCAACAGGTTAGTGTCCATCTGTGTGTAACAAAATTAACTTTCAGGTTAGCTGCTTCTTTCCTGAGGAACCTGGTGTGAATCAGATTTGGGATGCCTTGTTTCTCACTGGTCGTTCTCTTGCAGGAGCTGGACTGGATCCTGAACTGTCAGCCATTCTCAGCTCAGTTCCACCAGGTGATGGCTCTTTCTGATGACTTACATACAGTATACTCTGTCAGTATTATTATCTTTTTCTTTCTCATGGCTTACACCAAGACTAAAATGTTAGGTTTGTAATATTAAGAATCAAGAATCAAAAATAATAATAAGCTGACTAATAAGTGACCTTTTCTTTACAATGCTGCTGGGAAACCCAGAATGTTCATAAGTTGTAATAATGTATAATTAAACCTGCCATTTTACACCCAATCCATTCAGCTCCTCACTCTGAAGGAAATGGGCCAGTTGCTTCTGCCAGCGGTAAACATATTGTTCAGCTACATACAAAATGTACTAAACCTGGCTAAATCAAAGAAGCTGTAGTCTTTCATCTGTTGCATTATACTTATGTGATTAGGTTTTTCAGTGACCTCTGACAATGGTGCTCAATACTACTCCCCTGGAGAAATGACAGGTAAAGCCTTAATTCAATTTAGTTTTATTTGTATAGCGCTTTTAACCAGGGGCATCGTCAGAGCTATGCTAATTCTCAACACCAAATAATCAGCTACAATATGAAATGGTTTTGTTTAGGGATGTGGGAAGGTACAATGAATCAAACAAACAAACAAATAAACAAAAATCAGGGGGCTTGGGTTGGTCATTATAGCAGCATTTGCAAATGTTGCAGCCTGTAGAGATTACATTCAGGACCTAGCTTTAATGACTAAGCCATATGGATTAGGTTTAATAAAGTAATTAGTGTTTGATTGGATATAGTGATTAGTGTTTGATTGGATATAGTGATTAGTGTTTGATTTGGTATATTGATTAGTGTTTGATTTGATATAGTGATTAGTGTTTGATTTGGTATAGTGATTAGTGTTTGATTTGATATAGTGATTAGTGTTTGATTTGATATAGTGATTAGTGTTAGATTTGATATAGTGATTAGTGTTTGATTTGATATAGTGTTTAGTGTCTGATTTGATATAGTGATTAGTCTTTAGATTTGATTATAGTGATTAGTGTTTGATTTGGTATAGTGATTAGTCTTTAGATTTGATTATAGTGATTAGTGTTTGATTTGGTATAGTGATTAGTCTTTAGATTTGATATAATGATTAGTGTTTGATTTGATATAGTGATTAGTGTTTGATTTGATATAGTGATTAGTGTTTGATTTGGTATAGTGATTAGTCTTTAGATTTGATTATAGTGATGACTGTTTGATTTGGTATAGTGATTAGTCTTTAGATTTGATATAATGATTAGTGTTTGATTTGATATAGTGATTAGTGTTTGATTTGATATAGTGATTAGTGTTAGATTTGATATAGTGATTAGTGTTTGATATAGTGATTAGTCTTTGATTTGATATAGTGATTAGTCTTTGATTTGATATAGTGATTAGTGTTAGATTTGATATAGTGATTAGTGTTTGATTTGATATAGTGATTAGTCTTTAGATTTGATATAGTGATTATTGTTTGATTTGATATAGTGATTAGTCTTTAGATTTGATATAGTGATTATTGTTTGATTTGGTATAGTGATTAGTGTTAGATTTGATAAAGTGATTAGTCTTTAGATTTGATATAGTGATTAGGTTTAATATAGTGAATATTTTAATTCTATTGCTTATGGTCCTCAGATGGTGCTGATACCAATGGTGCTGAATCACCCAGTATAAATGGTAAACTATAATCTGAGCAGCTCTAATGCTGGATTAACTGAAGTTAAATATTTAACTTATGACACTGAACAAAATATTTGTTTAAAAATCATTCTCTTTTTGTCATTCTCTCATGTCTTACAGGAAATGGCCGACTCAGACCTGTTACAGACATCCATAAAGGTATCAACATGAAATCATCAAATCAATAATGAGCATTTTGGGGGAGGAGAGAGGGAGAGAGAGAGAGAGAGAGAGAGAGAGAGAGAGAGAGAGAGAGAGAGAGAGAGAGAGAGAGAGATAGAGAGAGTAGAAAGCCTGAAAGAAAAAATCTGTTGTTTTCCAGGTGATCTTTCTGGGACCAGCATCCACCTTTATACAAGTATGTGACCCATAAACAATACTTCAGACCAAAACATAGTCACAAATTTAAAGAAAATTATTACTTTATATTTTATCATCACAGAGTATTAAGTATTATATTTTTATTGCTACATAACACATATCAAAGAGGTTTTTCTCTTTTTATTTTATAAAGTAATGTAATATTAAATATGTAAAGAAATGTGTTAATTAGCCTGACGCTCCATAAAAACAAATCAGATATTTCAATAACAAAACATTTTAGCTGATATAAAAGAAGAAGTGTGATCTTCCATGTAATCAGCACAGCTCTCATCTCTGCAGGCGAACACCACGGACTCATCACACACACAGACGTGGGTGAGTTCAAAAGCAGAGGAAGCAGCCGTGTTACTGGTCACTTTTCTTTACAGCACTATTTCATTACCCCACCAGTATAACCTTGTCCTTCACCAGTTAAATAACAGAGTCTTAGCAATGGATTAAATCTAATAAAACTCTGAGTAACAGCTGGAGATCGTAGATCAGATGTTTCCATTGCTTTTTCAGCAGAAACCCTGGATGTTAAGGACCCCACCATTAGCCCCGTCACAGACATCCCCTGTAAGTCAAAGAGCTGATAAATCTAAACCTTTGACTTGAAGATTGTATTACAGGACTACCTCTAACATATCCCTAAAGACAGTCAACAAATTGAACACTTTTTCTCTCAAATCTGCTTGAAGCGGAAGCTGCAGTCACATCACACGCTGCAGGTGTGGGAATGCACACGGACGTGACAGGTATTAGACCTAACATTTTATTCAGGAAACAGTAAAGTGGATAGAGCAAAAGTATTAAAAACTTCAACTATAGGGTTTAACATGCATTAAATGACTGAGTTGTGGTGTAGCAGGTTTTGAAGGTGAACCAGTGACCAATGGACACAGACAGATCGACATTACAAGTAAGATAAGGATTATGGACATGAGATTGAACTCATGCAAAAGTATGCACAAAAATATTCAACCACATGTCTGTTCTCATGTTTCAGTCATGGGTGATTCCATCTACAGTTCTAGACCTCCAGGTACATCAGGTTTGTGTTTGCTGACTAAACTTTTCCTCACATGCACAACAAGCCAAACTGATATAGTGATTTTTCTAACCCTAACCCAACTCTAACCCAACTCTAACCTAACTAACCCTAACCCTAGCCCTACTCTAACCCTAACCCTAACCCATCTCTAACCCAACTAACTCTAACCCTAACCCTACCCTAACTTTCAACCTAACCCTACTCTAACCCTAACGCTGAATTTTTCATTTTAAAATATCACAATAAAAAGATTCAATGTCCAAGGCTTAAAAAACCAAGGCATTTCCAGCATTTCAGTTTTAAGATGATTAGAGGAGGGAAGAGGGATATCAGTTGAGGGTTTAGTGATAGCTTCAATTTAGGTGAAATCTGCTGTTTTGGCTGCTTTTGGCTAAAATATTTTGGTGGCATCCCTAACTAATATAGTAAACCGATTTTAATTAATGTCTAGTGTTTGCTGTGTCAGACACTGATAAATTCTATTTCCTGTTAAAACTTTCTCCAGTCATTCACCATGACAGAGGGTGAGAGTGCGTGAACTGTTGGGAATCGCGGGGCTTGCAGGAGGTGTCTGTAGCACCGTATGTTGATCTCTCAATTTTATTTGGGAGAAAAACACTGCTCTTTTGGTGTCTTTTTGAGTGATAACTTGTACAAGCACAATCCAGTGTTCACATGGAGCTCCTGCGCTGAATGTGTAATGATGATCAGGTCTGGTCATATAATATAATCAGAGATAAACACTGGATTGGATTTGGATTATACAATCACTGCAATGTCATATCATGTAGGGCCGATAGTGGTGTAGAAGCACACACACTGTAGACTCTAAAAGCTCTTTTGTAATAAGAAAACTGTGCTCTTTATCTCATGAAAAAGAAACAACAAAGTTTCATGTTAGTTTTCACAGCATTTTTTAGTTCCATGTATTTTTTTTCTTGCTTATTATTTCCTGGTTATCAGACATGCATCCCACTTCTGAACTGCTCTCTGATTTGTTCTCCCTTTAAAGATTTTCTCTCTTAGTCCAGAACAGATGAGCCACATTTATTAAATCTTCTGTGTATAAGTATTGTGGTGGAAATTTTTGAGTAATTAGACACCGAATTGTCACAAGTAAGATTAAAGATATCAAAAATGTATTGAACTGTTGTGCAACAGGACTCAACACTCTCACAAATAAAAAATAAAGAGAAAAAGGCCCCACTGGGTCTCACACACAAACACTAAAATGTAAAACTCCATATAAGGTAACAAAAATATTCATTGGCTGCTTACTTCTGTTTTTCTCAGCTAAGTGTACCTAGTGTTTTTTTTTTCTTTCTTCATTCCTGCACTTGATCAGTTGACCTAACTTTGCTGCACTCTCTGTTCTGACCATGGCACACAACATTTACATTTTTCCATTACAGTATACTCTGAGCAAAGGCTTAAAGAAGTAAAGAGAGACAGAAAGCTGAGATGAATTAATCAGCATTATTAAAAAAAAAAATCCTAATCCAACAAGATTGGATTCATTGATGCTTTTATGGTCCAGGTCATGAAATAATCCTTAAAACTCCAGTAATCCTAGAGGTTGAAAATAACGGTGGTGTCTAATAAAACAAGCTCGTGTTTAGCCTAACAGCTCCTGGGATGACATGGTCACTGTTAAATACTTCATTTAGTTGTTATTGTTATAACTAATGAAAGTAATGTTGCACAGGGTATGAAAGCACTGGTGTGACTGAAGGAATCTCAAATCATACAGGTAAAATCAAACTGTTTGCACACGTTGAGCGATGAATCTGTTCACGCACATATACAGCTATTTCATAATTAGGTTGTCCTTCTCAAACACAGATTCTGTTCTTGATACTAGAGCTGGATTTACAGGTGAGTTCGGTTTACACACTGACGAATATTCCACTGAGCTTTTCGAACATCTCCATCACAGCTGAAAAGCTCAGTGACAGCTAGAGTCTTCGTACAACTGACTATCAAAACCACTTTTTTAGATGCCTCACAGACACACAGTAGCATGGTTCAGACAGAGCTCATAGGTAAGTGAAGTTTAAAAGCAGACACCATGCAGGTCATGGCTTCATGGGTCATTCATGTTCATACACACTTAATAACACTCTGTTCAGTCACAGGGGATCCAGCTGGAGTCTCCTCACAGACAGATGCTACGGGAACAGGTCAGTTGGTCAGTCTATGAGACGCTGTTTGAACATGGATGAAGTTAATCATCACAGGTTTTTTTTTTTTACATTTCTGATTTATTTTCCAGCTATAGCTGAACCTCAAGGGACTCTCAGGGGTCTAAGTAAGTTTACTGTTTGATCAAGTAACGAAAGAATGCTATCATAAAATATCACTACTACTACTAATACTACTACTAATAAAAATAAGAAGAAGAAAAAGAAGAATTAGGCTATAAATTAAGAGTTCATTCTAAAAGACAATCTGTTTTTTTTTTTCACTTCTCCACAGATCAACCTGGTGCTACTGAACAGACACAACCAGCTGGTAAGCCTAATGGAAGTTAACAGCTGAAAAGTAATGTTCCTCAGCTACACTTGACCACTGCCTGCTCTGAGTGTTTGTCAGGTTTTTCACTATAGGAACATTAACATAAACCTTTCTGTCAGGTTTATTTTTGTCTAGCTTTAAATGGAAAAATCACGTTTTAGGAAAATTGCAGATTTTAAGAAAATTGAATTTTATTTGTGTAAAGTCACAACTCCTGCAACTTTCTGAAAACTGAATGTGTTCTGAAAGTTTATAACAAATTTCTTAACTGGAATTAATCTAATGAGGGAAATCAGCCTGTGAGGAAAATCCAGGTCAGCGTTGGTTAGACATTTCAGGCAAAATTTTGTTTCTATAAAGTTTGTGGAATGACCATGACCTGAGGGTTACACTGCATGTACACTTCTATACAAGTCAAAAAGCAACACATTCAGAAATCTGTCTTTTACTGTAGGAGAGATGTCATATTTTCAAGTGAAAATATTCTGAATATCTCCTAATTCTAGATTTTTTAAAATTAAATGTAAATAATCCTGAAATAAGATAATCTTACTCTATTCTCAGATAATTTTGGTAATTTATTGCCAGAAAGAAGCAACATTACACACTTCTCCACACCATTTGTGTTATTTGATCTCCTTTTGTAATTGCAGCATTTTGTTGAACATTTCAGAATTTGTGTAGAATTTGTAAAATCAGGTGAAAAGTGTTTATAAACAGATCCTCAATAGCTCTTTTCTCTTGCTGGTTTTGTTTGTTCTGTCCAGTTTCAGCAGGTGAACAGTACCACACATCTGGTCAGGGTCCTGAAGGTGGGTCTCAGAGCTTTCTGTCATGATTCTATAGGTTTTTCCACTACAACCAACAGTATACTATAAATAGACATATTAATAAAAACATGTACAGTTATTCAGCTTAAAGATGGATTATTTTCATGACTGGGAAAACACAGTAAGCCTTGGCTGGACGCTGCTGTGCTACGGTAGAGTGAGGTAAGATGTAGAGGATAAAGCCATTCTGTAAACAGTTGCTCTAGCTCATTCCGGTCCAAGCAGCAGCCTGCTGAAAGCAGGTGAACTGGGGTGTGGCTTCTGCAGGACTGGAATGAAAACCTACACCAGTGCTTTTGTGAGATTGAACTCCAGTGTATTCGGCAGTGTATCTCTCTCCCAGCTTGAAGCTCATATAAAAAGCCATCATGACCATAAAGCA
Organism: Hemibagrus guttatus; assembly: GCA_033459395.1. Classification (NCBI taxonomy): domain Eukaryota; kingdom Metazoa; phylum Chordata; class Actinopteri; order Siluriformes; family Bagridae; genus Hemibagrus; species Hemibagrus guttatus. Next base: position 18,717,390 of record JAUCMX010000024.1, on the reverse strand, counting down.
GATGATGAAGTAACTGGATTCTGTCCTGACAGGTGCAGAAAATGTGGAACTGGAAGATACCTGCTGACTTTCACATGAAGCCGCGTGTGAGCTTTCTGCGCTACAGATTTCAGTGTATGGACCAGACGAGGAACAGCGATCCCAAACACTAGCCTTAGCTTTGATTCACGTGTCTCAGTTTTTTTATGTTTAAATATTTAAACATTAAGATGACACTGTAATGAACATTTTAGTGCACCTGTTTGTAATTTTAATCGGCCACACCATGTTTCAGTTTCTTGAATTCGAAGGGGAGAGGGACAAATTTAATCACAGGGAAAAGTCTGACCTTTTAAACTCCATGTGTTTAAACACACACAGCCTTTCAACTCTAACTTCTTTTCTCATGTCTTGCTGTATCTCCATGACTAGCTGCATGAGCAGTATCCTCTACAAGTGTCATATATTGTACATTTCTGAATGTCATTTGAAAATCACATTAAATTTAACGTCTATTTTGAACATCTAGCTCAAGCGTTTTAATGACCAAAGACTGAAGTGCGAGAAAACCAGAGCAATAAAATTACCTTAATTATTAATTACTGCATTATTCCAACATCACAGCAAGGTTCAGCTTCAGCTGCTCAGGTGAGATCAAATCATTCAGAGGCAGTGCGAGTCTGAGCATCAGTATATTTGGTCATGGAAACTGAGGAAGTGTAATATAACGCCATGCGATGATGTGTTATTCATTTGTAGGTATATACTTCTGTTTATGGCACAAGTTTCGAAATAGAAAGAGCAGTTAAACAGAGAAATGATGTAATACAGTGTGCACTCGAAAGCACTTCACGAGACTGTAATCCAGGTTCATAAAGCAGTCCATCTGCAGAATTTGAGGTCATTTGTTCCTCTTTATTAATTTCCTGCTAAAACACAGATTTTCTGTAGCACTCTTCATCTCCTCAGAAAGGAATGCTGCTTTTTGCTCAAGACACTGAAGCAGAGGACAAACAATTAAAGCAGATTTGCAAAAATGTAAATGTAATGTTTCAATTTCTGTCTCCTTCAGGTTTATCAAGTCTTTATGAATATTAGTTTAATGTCCTCATCAGATCATGTGGCTGTGTTCTCACACATCAATTCCAACCAAGTTACTTTCAAAACATTTTATTTGAAACTTACACAAAGTATTGTTCACATGCGTAAGAAAATAATTTAGCCGTGTCTCTATTATAGATATCTAATAACTAAAATGAGCCGGATGATTGTAATCTTAGAAATGAGCAACAATATATAATATTCCCGTTGTCTTGACAACACAAGACAAAAAAAAAAAAAAAATCAATGTTTGACTAATAGGAGCCACCAGAGGGCAACATGTTTACAACATAAGAAAAAGAAAAGAAAACCCCTCCAATCCTGACTCCTTTCACTCCTGCAGAATTGTCTCAGAGCGGTCTCTGTAGTCCAGAAAAAAAAAGTGTGTGTAGCGACCTGCTAGCAGAAGAAGAATTACACACACATCAGTGATTTATTACATTCAGGCTAATGTTCACTCAGCCCAAACCTCTTCCTGTTGTCCTGTGACTGTGTTACCATGACAACACACCTTTTGTTTTTTTAGACATATTTCCATTACATGATGCACCTCACACACTGAGTTAGATTTGAATCGACTGGGTAATGAGGTGAGACCCACTGTTAAAGCTGTTAAAGAATGAGAATGTCTGTTAAAGCTAATTCTGTACCCGAGGCTTGGACCTGTATGTGTACAAGAATCACACAGTGACACTGCTGCAGCTTCAAGCCTCTTGATAGAATAAACATGTGTACCAGTGGCTGGAAACAATGAAAGTGCTACAACACTGCACATCTTTAACTGAAAATGAACAGAGCAGACACTTGAGCCTGAGCTGGTGACAAGTGGAGTCTGGATTTGGGCTAAATAAACATTAAACGGAGTTCACTTTATTCTCACTTCCCATCGCCTCCACTCTTATTTACACCTGTCTCACTCCTGTCTGCGCTGAGAACACATAACTGCATCTTGCTTTCTCACTCTGGCACCTAGACCTCATATTCTACATGTGCAATGTGCTGAAGTGTAGTAAGTGTGTGTTGTAAATGTGTAAATGTGTTGTAGCTGTTCACTATGTGGCTCCTGGTCAACAAAGTTCTAGCAGAGTAAATTCTGTTAAAGTATCCATATCAGTGAGATGATACAACAGCTTTCAGTCCAAACAAAAGGTGCAACTTAAAATCTCTTGGCAACTTTTACAAACCATATACTAAGATGCAAATGTAAGTGCAAACTTACAAAGTTTTGAGACAAGCCTGACCTCAGAAGCTGCTGTAACAAGACACACACACATATGGGAAGAGAGAGAGAGAGATCTTAAAGAATGAGATGTGTGAAGTTTCCCCGTGATTTAATAGAGTGTAGTCCTGCTGCAAAGGGACAAACACGCTCCTAGAATATGTCCTTTAATTAAATCTCTCACACACACACACACACACACACTCTGCATGCTCGGTGAAGACAGCTGGACGCTGGCTCTAAGATTATGTGGAGAATATATGCTGTTAGTTAAAGCCCCACTCAGGAATCAATGCCACTGGTCAACTGTGTGGAAAAACCCAACAAAGCAAAGCACTCATGTATTTATAAGATTATTTTTCTTTACATATAACTACAGTATATAGTTCTGTGTGTTACGAATACATTCCCAGCACACTGTTAATTTATATTCTAGGGATAAGAACGGATTACTAGAAATGAACGAGTCAGTTCCTCTGTTAATACGCAGAGCCTTAGTCATGACCACGGAGCTCTTCTGCTCTGGGAATTCCAGGTTAGGGCTTCGACTGCTCGTCTGCTGCGGCTGTATGTGATGAACCGTGAGCCTGATGCATTGACTTTATAACCAATATGAATACGGTGAAACTGAAAGACTCTCATATTGCTGTCAGGGGGTTAGGATTTTAAAAACAGTAAACAGACCAGGAAACACAGATTATTGTAACAATAAAGACAAAATAAAATAAAATAACCCCCACATCGATGCCTCTTTATAAGCTGTTTGTTTTTGCTACTAGAGCTTGGGGTCTTCAGGTCCTGTAGTTTGGTAGTCGGTGGTCAGCAGTGAGATGGTAGGATCATCAGCAGAGTCTGAGCTGAAATAAGAGTCTCCCTCCAGCTCCAGCAGAATGGGCAGATCCTCGCTCGTGTTCTCGCTGGTCATGGGGTCAGTCAGCACCACTGGCTGAGCTGTGTACTGAACCAGCTGATTACCTGAAACAACAGAAACATGCTGATTATCTCGACCCTTACTATGAAGCTGTGGAAGCAAGGACACGGATTAATCTCAATAAAACACTGCTGATGGAGTCCAGCTCTGAGAATTGAGTCCAGCAATAATACTGATTTAACACATTTTACTGAAAGCCTACTGTAATATAATAAGAACAGTTAAGCATTATAGCACATATTGTTGTTATCATGATTGTTTGTTGTTGTTGTTGTTATTATTATGATTATTATTATGTTGAATGGACTGAGAGGGGGAAAAAAAAAAAAAAAAAATCACTGCTATGACACAGAACAGGAAGTGGGGCAATTCCAGTGTGTAATAAAACATCCTGCTTCAGATCAATGAGCCTCACAGCACTGCAGCTTACAGGAGCAGGTACCTGGTTCAATGTGGTCAGCGCACTCTGAGTCTTTGACAGGCTCGGACAGCAACTCCTGAATCTGTAATCACATCAGACCATGTTTCATTTCAGCAAGACCACACAGCTTTCACAAAGTATCTAACATGTAAGAAAAGAAATTCCGGTCATGTATTTGTCCTGAACGCTATAAACTATATGTATATATTTCTTAGCTAAGAAAGTGTCAGGACAAGCTGAAGGGTGAATGTGAGGCTCGTCATCAGTGCAGCTGTGAAGAAGAAGAAGAACAAGAACAACAAGAACAAGAACAATCAGAATCAGAAGAATGTCAGCCAGCATCAGCAGGAGTGAAGATCCACAGTGTGAAATTGAAATGCAGCATGTCTGGAGTTTCTGGGTACAGGACATTTTCAGGGCTTTCCCCAGTGATTATATTTCTTTATTAAAACAATTGAATTCTAATGAAATAATTCACTTAAACCCAAATCTTACAGGAAAAAACTCCAAAATAATCACTAATCATTCTAAATAAACACTGACATCAAGCAGAGACTAATGTGAAGGAGTTGATCAGAAGGTTAACTAAACACACACACACACACACACACACACACACACACACACACACACACACACACACACACACAAAACACACACACAAAACACACAAAAACACACACAAAAAAAAAAAAAAAACCCACACGCATGCATACACACACCCCTTCCAGCATGCATGGTAACACACCCACACTCAAACACAGTCAGACTTACAGTTGTCAGACTGTCCAGGTCGAAGTCAGCGCCAGTGTTTGAACTGAAGATCTACAAAATATTTGTAAAAAAAATTAGAAGCAGAATCTCACCACTGTTACACACCTCTCATAAATCTAGATCAGACAGAAAATAAAGTGTGTGTGTGTGTGAGCATGGCTCAGGGTTGGTGTGTGAGTCTTTCTCTGGATAATTTTTTAAAGCCTGAAACTCGAATAAAAGCCTGCTGTAAAGTTCTCAAAGTCACTGAGTAATGAGTTAATGAGTTTGTGTTGATGAGTTTGCGTTCACTTCTGCTGCTCTTTCACAGAGGAGTCCAGAGACAGTGTGTCCCCTTGGCCAGTCAGAAGTGAACAGCGTCCAACGTCTCTCAGTGACGCTGTGATCTGATCACTCTAACCACTGGAAGCCTCGAGTGCACATAAAAAGCACGTAATCACTGGCCAGCTCATGATATCAGTCAGGATGACGGGAAGATGGAAGGAGTATCAGTGTAGAGTTTTACTAAACATTTACAGTTGGATTAGGAAGCCTGATAGACGAGGATGATTTGGCTCTGATGTGCCTTCGAGTGAATGCATCCTAATCTCAGTGTAGATTATTTTCTCATTACACTTCTCAGTAGACCAGCCAGTGCAAGGTTTTAGTTAATGATGATACACATGCACTTGTTCTTAATATAATGAAATACTCAAATGTTACCGTGGCCCTGTGTTATAAATCTGGAATAATAAAATGTCTACAGCTGTCATGCTTTGGGGTGATTAAATATTCATGATGTCTATTTGTGGTCATGTACTCCATATATTCTGTACTCTGTAGTAAATGAGCAGTGCATCCAGATGACCACAGGTCTGGTCTGAAACTGTGCCTCGATTAGCTGTAATTAGATTGTTTCTTTGGAAATTTTTAGCACTTAATACCAACAGTTTTCTCTGAGCGGCTTTCCACACGGACGCCTCATTCTCAGAGCTGCTCACCATAAATAATCCAACAACCGGGAATCTCAGTGTGGAAAGGAACAGACGCTTGATTTCTAATCGAAAAACTGAACTGTGAACACACACACACACACACACACAGAGAGACACACACGCACGCACGCGCACACACTACACATTTAATGTAGCAGAAGTGAGCAAAATTCCACACTCACATCAAACAGTGGTGAGGAATCGAAGCTGATGGACTGCTTGTTGAAGATTGACTGCAGGTTTTCCAGGCTGCTGTCGATGCTGTCCAGGTGATCGTTCAGCTCATTCCTGGGTGGAAAATCAAGCCTTTAGTTCAGGTGCTATAAAACTCAGCCACATCTTTACGTGATCATTGTTTCTTTTGTAGCTCACGCTGTGGTTAAAAAACAAACAGCTGCAGATGAAATAAATGGCAAACATCTGTCGTTTTAGTGATACCCACAAAGCTACAGAGCTGTGCCACACGCTGCTGATGAAGATGCGGACAGGCCGGTGCCTCAGGAACATGTTATTTATTGACTTTTATTTTATTATTTTTTATTTTATTTTATTATTTTTGCACTGAGGAAGTGGTGTGTGGAATGCATATGCATCACTACATGTATGCCATGCCACACTCCATCAATAAATGTCCAGGGTAAAAAACAGCTTTGACTAGCATGCTATCACAGAGGCTTGATGAAGCCGCTGCTCTCGCCCCTGAGCTCAGGAACCCTGATCACTTCAGAGCATACTGAGGGACAAAGAGCTGCTGATGGCGTCGTGCAGATCTAATGAGAAATGTGCAGCGGAGCTGAATAGGATCCCGTGCTACAAGCATCATGCAGCTGTAGCTTAGCAATTTGCCACCATTCCTAAGCGATCGTCTATCCATCACCCGTTTAAACCCTGGGAATGTATGAAGTGTTGAGGCTCCTGGAGGCCAGAAGCAGAGAGCTGTGGCTGTGTGTGTTTAGTGGAAAGGGGCCTTGGCAGCTTATTGAGCACAGCGCTGCATGTTCTGGGGTCAGCACGGTCAACTGAAATGCTAACCGTGAATGTGATCTGAGGTGAGAAGACGAAGAGGAGAGGCTGGGAAAAGGGCGGGACACCTCAGACGTCTTGGAGGAACTGAAAAGATAGAAGCACAACATGGCACTGGAGACAGTGGGAGGGAAGACACTACACCATTACTCCTCGGCCTGAGAGAAACCATCAGGGCTTCTACAGTCATGAGGGTATCGAAATCAAATCAATCTCTGTTGAATAAATCAGACAGGTGCAGTTGCTATGGAAACAAACGGTCTCAATGGGAATGGAATAAAAACACAGGGAAGGAAATTCAGGGTTGATTCTGTAACCATGCGTTCACACTAGCGAGTCACCTGTAGCTCATCATTACTGCTGCGAGTCCTCGCGGTCACAGCCTACAGCACAGGATTTACTTCAGTCTACAATTTACTCTTGTACAATTTACTCTTTAAACAAGCTTCAAATGAACTCTTACATTTTAAAGATGTGATGAATAAAGTGCAAATATCACCAGAGGCACCACCACATACCTACAGTTAAATGAAATAGATCTCTAATCAGCGTGAAAATCTGTCGTTCCTTTCATATGATGCCTCAGGCTTTGTATTAGCTATTAGCAAATTAGCAGCACAGACTACCTGTGCTAGCCATAAGCACTCTACTGAGACCCCAATGACCTGCTGCTTCCCTCAGCATTATAGTCCGTGTCTCTATAGACATTTAATTAGAGGTTATATATACACACAACAGGATAAAAAGAGCCCATGGTTACAAGGTTACAAGTCAGGCAGTGTGTATGAACCAAGGGCAGTTTGGAGAGTGCAAACCAATGCCAAGGAATCGCTTTACTGCATCAGCTTTACTACATTACAGCTAATTTGCATGCAGTCGTGTGCAGCGGTCACTAAAATCACACCTCAGAGTCATGCATGTACACAGAAAATGAACAATGGTCTGTCGCTCGCTAGTGTGAAAACAGGATAAGAGGCGGGCGAGAGTGATGAGGAGAAGAGCCAAGGGTGCTGTTACGTGTGAATCATTTACATACAGATAATTGAGGCGTTTCATGTCTAGGTGTGCAGGTGACTGATGTACAGAGGAGACAGTGGGCAGATTATGACATGAGTATGATATTAGCCACATCTTACAGCACATACCATCAGTGATCAAAATCTGTACTTTGTGATGGATGAGGCACAGCGAGTAGCATTAGCACCTCACAGCTCCTGGGTCTCTGGAATCTGTTAAAGCTTAGCTCAAAGCTCTATGTAGGTTTCTTAATATCTATGTTTCAACATGCTGTGAGTTTACTTCCCCACCTGCTGTAGTGTTTATTACATCACTCACATTCACTGTAGTGGATTAAGAATTTGTGCCATGCCAGGTGTGTGTGTGTGTGTGTGTGAGCGAATATTCGAGTATTATTTGATTAATGCTTAACAAATTTAAACAGTAACTCTGCTCATCACTACTGGATCCAGTCCGGATTTAAAGAATTCAAAACTATTTAACAACGTCACAGGATTTTGGATGTTGGAACACAGTTTACAAATGCTGGTGGTGTTGGTGGTGAATTAAAAACATGGATAAACATGATGACTAACAGTAACACACTCAGCCAGTCTGCTTCCTGTTAAAGGAGAATAAACACTGTTGTTTCCAGTAGTTCAGCAAAATCTGCCTTTAGATGAGTTTTCAGAAAGAAAACTGTCCATTCTAGAGAATTATAAAGTATGTATTTCTTTATGTTTGAAATAGGATCCAGCGGCTGTGACATTTTCACCACAAAGACTGTTAAAAGATCTGACCAGCTACCATGTGACCATCTGATCATTTGTTCAGCGTTGAATGTTACGACCCTGAAAAAGCTTTCATGTTTCTCTCAGTTGCTCAGGTAGGAGTTTGCATGTGTCAGATGTGAAGCAACTCGGTGTCAATTTGTAATCTGTAAAAACGGACTGCTTTACATAGAACAGGTAAAAGAATTCAAATGGGCCAGAGCATTGTATAAACAAAAGAAACACACAGTAATAACTTTATAAGGAAGCTTTTTAGACAACAATGTCAACAATGTCAAAGCCACGCAACTCAGTTACAGCTGGCGAGTGCTTTCATTCTTTTTTCACTTTATTCAGACTTCTTGCTTCAACTGTAATGTATGCATGCGTTTGTGTGTAATACTCAAGCTGTGCAAATTTAAAGAATCCTGTTAATTCCTAGAGCTTTATGGAAGGGAAGATAAAGAATATTTTTAGATGTTTAGAAACGTGACCTTATCAGTCTGCATAAACACTCAGTGAAGCTATAGAACTCTTTGGTATGATGTGTATCATCATGACCGAGAGAGCTCGACAATGCTGGGTCAGTCACCTACAATAAAGTCATACTGTAGGGTGTTTTGGGGGATATGTTCATGGAGTATGAATAATACTCACTTGTCCAAACATGCCACGCTTAAGCATTTCTGCTGTGATGTGGGCGGAGGCGAGGCAGGTGAAGGTTCACTCTCCAGCAGAATGGAGTTAATAAAGGTGGTAGGGGAAAGGGGAGTGTCCGCAGGTAAAATGGACTCTGCCCCAACCTCCACCTCCACAGGACACACTTCTTCTACCTCAGAACTGTGGGTGGGGCTTAAAGGCTCTTCCTTTACATGCACCAATGGGCTGGTCCTGCAAAGAGTAGAAGAGGTGTGGTGTAGGATCAGCAGTGTAACAATCTCTACACATAGCGCAATGCAGAGGGGAATGGATTACAAAAATAAGTCTGGTGTGAAAACAATGTTATGAAACTAAAACTGCGCAGTGGAGCGCATCAGAGGTTTCGTCTGCACTCAGTGATTTCCATGCTGCAGGTTATGCAGTCCACAGCTACTTGCAGGTACAGTACTGTTCTCTTTGCTGATTATTTAATTGGTATTATTTTGATTGTAGCATGTATGAATTTTAGTGAGAATTTTAGCCATTATGTGAGTATTTAATAAACTCTTTCTTTTATGTAAGTCATCAAGAAGGAACTCTGTATCTGCGGTCCTCAGGCCACTTTGAAACTTGTTAAGCAAGTTACACGATAAAGTGATGAGTTTACCTAATGATGGCTATGTCAGTGTCTCGGCTATACCCACGGCTAAAACAAGTAAAATAACATAATCGAATTACATTTAAAATAATATTTAAAATCAATTCTATCTAAAAATTTAAGATATTCAATAAGTTTCTTTCTGAGTAAAATCTTTCTACACTCCCACGTGCAGGCGAGCCAGAGCGCGAAGAGACTTCTGTACACAAACAATGTGAAAATGGACCTCAGGTCACTTCAATTTTTATACCAGTTCACTAAAACAGAATGAGTCTAATAAATGATTGTTTAGTTCACAAAAAAACAACACATCCATCATCATAAACACACTATATATTAAAAAAAAAACTACACGTAAAGCTGCATTTAGGCTTAATAAGCATTACTAAATAAGGACTTGCCTATCCTGAATCCACTCTTCTGCACTAACAGGGCTGGACTGAGCCAAGTCGGTGATGTCGGAGATGATCGGGCCGGTCTTAACTGGTGCATTATTCGAGAAGATGCCTGTTGCTGTGAAAGTCGCTCCAGGGGACTTGAAAGGAGAAAGAAAATGCGTGTACAGACAATACCATGAACACCCCATTTCAGATAATCACTGTTATAATCATCTCCACTCTTATTTGAGTTTCGTGCAGGAGTGCTACAGCAGCTCAGGCTTTCAGACTAACTCTGTATATGGCTAAATGTTTGTGGACACGACAGTCCAGATTTATTCCCCTTCATGGTTAGAATAAGCTCCATTTATCTGCTGGAGCTGTATTTATTTATTTATTCATATAAATGGAAAGTAAGCAGCATTGTATGACTGAGTAGTACTCACAGAGAGGTTGGGTGAGTGCTCCAGAGAGTACTGCCTGCTGTATTTAGGAATGGAGTGTGTTGTGCTGCTGTCATTCAACATCAGAGGCCTACAGAGACAGAGAAACAAAAGAATGAAAATTCGAGTGAGATCATCGTATGATTTATTTTTAATTTAAAGAAAGAGATTAAGCTAAAAAGCTAAGCTAAGTAGATAAGGATTGGACAACAGTGCTATAATGTTTGTGTGGAAATAAAGGTAATGAATGATGATGGAATGAACTGTGAAATGTCTGAAGGACTTGCATCTTTCTTTTGACCCCAAGAACTCTGTTGGACCGCGCCAGTGTGACAAGGAACTGGATGAGCTACAGAAGCAGAAAACAGTTAAAATGTTAGTAGAGAAATTATCATTTATATTTCATACTTAATTATTATATAAAACATTATTATACAAATAACATCTGAACTGCCTGTCTGTAATTAAACATTCCATTAAATGTGTTTAAATTGTGATAAAGTTTTAAATGTCTTTAACACAAAGGTGAGAGATATTCGGAGCACACATGCTGATAAGAGGACTTCACTAGAACATATATTTCTTTATAAACCTCTGTAATCACAGTATTGTGGCAGATGCAGTTTGAGGTTTTAACCCAGTTGAAGCTGTAATGGCTAATTTACTCAGCTAGTGAGATTTCACTCTTTCCTCAATACCTTTCTTTTTCTTTCTGATAAGCTTGCAGTAAAGACAATAAAGAGATAAGGTACATGTGACAACACATACAGTGACTCTGTTAGAGCATCCATTATTAAATATGAAGCATAACAGTGACCCAAAAAACACAACACAAACAATTGTTCCCCAAAAACATGTCTATCCAGAGTAAAGGGAATAAAATTAAAAACCAGACCAGTTGAGTGGAGGTCATTTGGGTAGGATTTTTAAGGGAATTATGAAACAGTGTGAACTTCCACGATTTCCAGTGCTACTCTGAATTTATTTGTGTGTGGAATGGTCAGCAGTTTTCTCCCTCCTCCTCCTCTAGCATCAGATTGGCAATTAATGCAGGACAAGAGACACACACTGTCATGCTATATTTGTATGAGCAGTTTAAATATACAGAAGATTATTGAATCATTTACAATTACTAAAGATTAGATGACATAGTGAAGCACTAGCTAAGGTCCACCGTGTAACTCTAATCCCCTCTGAACACTGCTATGGTCAACTCATCTAGCCTAAACACTAAAAGCCAGAAGAGTCGATTCATAGTGAAAGCTTGCAGAAAGTAATGAATGCTGTGAAACATGGTGAAGATCCAGAGAAAAGTCACAGAAATCTTCAGTCACAGAAGTCGCACCATGTTGTAAAATGCTCAGGCTGTGTAAGTAGAGGCAAGCAGGTTAGACTCTAGTAGGGTGAGAGGAGACTGAAGGTGTTACCTTATTTACAACTTTCTGTTGCTGGGCATGTTTCTGCCTCAGCATGGCCACTTCTCTCCACAAAGCTTCATTCTCACTGAAAAAAGAAAGCAGCAGAGGCATTAGCCACCATGACTTAACACTAAGTTCAACAGCACAAGACAAAACATTAAAACCATGACTGAGCACTGCGACAGAATGAAGCTGTGAGGTGTGCTTCCTTTATGATGGTGAAATCAGACATTAAACCTGGTTCAGTAAGCAGCTGAAATGCTTCGATCTTTGGATCTGGAACCATGAATTATTATTATTATTTTTTTTTTTTACAGAAATTGCATACAGAACTTATTTCATTATATTAAATAAGACCAAAAGTAAAACACACATTAGAAAAGAATCAGATCCCAAAAAGACAAATTTGAGTCCCCGAGCAGTACAGATTAATATAGCTGTATAACATTTCAGAAATGGCAGCATACACACCCCCATTATCTGCTGCAGATTTCTCCCAGATCTACTGCCTAGTGGTCACTAGCTGACCAATATGAAAACTGCTCTTTTTTGTAGATCCTTGATTGTAGAAATTATATATACATGAACTCTTTCATACAGGGTTCAGGCTCAGAACTAAAACAGCGCTGGTTAAAGTAAATAATCTATACTACTGGCATCTGGATTGCGTGGTTTTTCCAGTTTAGGTTTTATCCGACAAAAGAAAAAGAGCTTTCTGTAGGTGTTTACTCTGGATGGCCTCTCGGGTGTCTCATGGGCAGAAATGAAAGACCTAAGTGTGATTATTGCCTTCACTAATTGGAAGCTCAGATCATTTGAATGTAGATAATAGTACTAGGATAGCCATTTTCAGTTCACAAACGGTGCGAGGCTCAGGAATATACTGCTACATTGTTCATGCTTATGTTACCTCTCAGTTATACTACAGTAATGCCTTGCTGTCTGGATGTTTCATTAAGTGCATAATAATACAGCAGAACCAGTTAAATGTCATGCTAATTATAAACTACTAGTAATGACCTATTAAGTGCTGAATGGTGTCACACCACAGTACCTGAGGAAAAGTTTATCTATAATAACCTGCTTCGTTTAAAAGATGCAGGCTCTTCATTACTACCTGGAATTCATTCATTCATGACATTTAGCAGATGCCATTATCCATTCACACAACTGAGCAGTTGAGGGATAAGGGCCCTGCTCAATGGCCCAGCAGCTTGACAGTCCTGGGATTTGAACTCACAACCTTCCAATCAGCAGTCCAACATCTTAAACATCTGGAAGTACCACTACCCAAAAAAAAAACAAAAAAACACAACAATGAAAACTAAAGCAGAGCTACAGAAAAGGCTCATGATCAGTGCTCAGGACTCTGCATCATTTATACACCTGAACGGCTATTACCCCAGAGCAGTGGGGGAACCCCAGCACCTCTCTACACTGCAACGCAGAACTTCAACTTCATCACACACATTTCCCTGTATAGTAATGTACATCACAAATGCCTTGATCACATGTTCTATACTGTACTTCATACAGGTCTCATACAGGACAATATTCCACAAATGTGCACAAGCAATGTTCTGTAGCCATTTATTTAGCATTAATGTGTTTTATATGTTTTTATAACTGAATCTCAATTCTTCTGCACAAGATGTAAATATGCTAGACAGCTATGGAGATGTAGACAGTGAGCCAAATGTTAACAAGAAAGAAATAAGATGAAAGAATCATATAAACTGAATTCAGGCAAGTTTTTTTACACTGGACTTTTCCTTTCTGAAGTGATAGAACAAAGAAATTCTTCCCCTGCCTTTATGAAGCAGAGTGAAAGACTCTAAACCTCGAGAACAGGGCAGTAAAAGAGCACAGCAAGGGAAGAGCTTTCTGCTCAAATCCTCTCCTGAGCCCTATCGCTCGCCCATCCAACCCCAACCCCACTCAGGCTCTGGACCTTTATTGGAGCAGGTGTAGATTCCTCTATGCGGCTGGGATTAAAACATCTTTCCAGATGACCCTCACCACACACCCTCCTGCTCAGTCCACACACAACGGACAATCAGAACGCTGACAAGATACGGACCGGGACTATACAAAATACAGACAAACCATAAATATCATAAATAAAACTACATTTTCATGCATAACAGTTTTATATAGTGGATGTTTTGCCATTTTAGGAGCATTGGCATTTTCATTTACAATCTTTATGACCACTCTTTTTGAAATGGAGAAAAAATAAAAGCCACCTGCTTAAATATCTACAAAAACCAACAGCATGTTTTATACAAACTCTTGTAATCAGAGGACAGACATGAATAGTTATCTTATCATACCCTGACAACATGTGCACCAATCACAGCTCTCTGTGTGTGTGTGTGTGTGTGTGTGTGTGTGTGTGTGTGTGTGTGTTTTGAAATGCAGTCTAACTAGTAGTTGGGAAGTCCCATTCTACTTGAGAGAGGCAGTCTGTATTAGTACGGTGACTAAGGCAGGCAGAAAGGTTAAGCATTACTACACTGCAAAGCTAACACTGTTAACAATAAAATAAATGACCCTAGAAATGACCCTCATATACTGATGGATGGATGGATGGACGGACAGACTCCCTGCTAAGAGCATATGTGATAAACCATGTAACATTTAAACTGCTATTGAAGGTCAGTCTTGAGAAATGTTTATACAGTGCTGAGTGTACAAGCTTAATTAATTGTTTCAACATGAATATGTACGTGCATGACCAGTCTGGAGTCCAGCTTAATTCTGACTTTTAAAAAGCGTCTTTTACTCCTGATATGAACAGAAAAGGAACAAATCCACTTCTCAAACAGAAAAAGAAATTGTGTCTTTTTTAAATGCAACAAATTATTCTACACAATGAAAGAAAACATAATAAAAATAATTACACATGATAAACAGCACATCCTGCGCTTTATTTCTGTAGGCACTAACATGCAAAATGCTAGTTTTTGCATTACAGTTTTTTTTGCATAAAGGTAATTGATGTGAGTCTGCTGGAGGGATGATGTGGGCAGTATGTAGATTAGTAACTGATACTGTGGAGCTGCAGACAGTAACAGTATGTGTGGGAAAGTCAGTCACTCTGGGGTTCAGGAAAGTGTCACAGTCGGGTCTCTGCTGCTCTGTTGGGAGTTTTGCACCTAACAGTTTACACGGAATGTTGTATAAAAAAAAAACAACCATCCAGTAAGTGTCAGTTCTGTAAGCAGAAAAGTCTTCGTGATAAGAGGTGAGAGGAGAGAAGGCTGGCACGAGCTCCAGGACGTCTACAGTAACTAATAACTACAAGAGAAAAACATCCCAGTCTGTAGAATAAAGGGAAAGAACCTCTCTCTCACTGCATTAAAGATGCTCACAAGGGATAAATATTCATTTCATTTTAATATTTCTATAAACCAAAGATTCACCTCACTATTAAATACAGAGACACAGCAATGCATGAGCAACCTGGGAGGCCCGAGTCCAGGCCTCTACCTCCTGTGTGTATTTCAGTCCATGATGGCAGTCAGTGAACTCTGAGCTTCTAATCAGCAGCTTAAAATAACTGACATTAGGCTGAGTACAAAGCACAGAGCTCCATGAAGACATGGCGTGTTACGGTTGGAGTCAGGCTCCTCAACATCCAGAACGGAAACTGTATCAACTCTCTCTCTCTCACACACACACACACACACACGTGTGAACTGACTCACACTATAATGTTTACATTTTATTTGCAATACTTCAATCGCTGCTACTGCATTTTTGCACAATTCATACTGTCATGCTGCTATATATATATATATATATGTTTACAAACAAATATGTAATTAAATATCTGGTTTTTACAGTTTCTCGAGTTTTGCACATTCCATTTTGTTTCATTGCACATGTTTCTTTTCGGCGCTATGTGTCCTGTCTTGTGTTGTTTTTGTACTTCCTGTCTTTGCACTGTTAGCACCCGGTTGCACATGTTGCACTTTATGTAGCTAGGACAAACTTTCTGTCCTAGCTCTGTGTTCTGTTTGTAGCTATCTGTTGTATGTTGTTTATGTAGCACCCGGGTCCTGGAGAAATGTTTCATTTCACTATGTACTGCGTCAGCTATATGTGGTTGAAATGACATTAAAAACTTCTTGACTCGACTCAAAGAACTGGAGTGTCCTGCACTGAGCCCTTACTCTGACTCAACCCCACTGAACACCTTTGGGATGAACTGGAACACCGACTGAACCCCAGACCTCCTCACTCTTACAACATCAGTGTCTGATCTCACTAATGCTCTTGTAGCTGAATGATCACTAATCCCCACAGTCACGCTCCAACATCTAGTGAAAACCTTCACAGAACACTGGAGCTGATTATAACAGCAAGTGACTTACGGTATAAAGCAGGTTGCCTAGATCACCTGCGAGTTTCACTTACTGTTTCAGGGTGCTGATCTTGCTGTCTATCGACTCCTGCTTTCCCTTCATGTGCTGCACGTCTGAGATAATTTTGCTCACGTCCTCTGGGCTTAGCTTCAGGTCCTCGTGCTTAATATTGGATACCTGTGGATTAACACCAAGAAACTGTCAGAGATGTGTGTGTGTGTGTGTGTGAGAGAGAGAGTGTGTGTGTGTCCTGAACCTGAACCCATGGACAGATGTTTGGGAGAGGGTTGGGGGGGGTCTCACACTTTCTGTGTAAAAGCTCACTTTGGAAAAAGTTAATACAGAGTCTTAAAGGATCGTCCTCAGGTCATTTAAAGTGTCTCTGTCCCATTGTACAAGAACTTGAGAACCCTTCGGGTCAAATAATCCAGCTGGCAAATATCCCCTAGAACCGAAAAGGTAAAAAAGATCATTATTCTTTACTAGTCTTGGATATTCTTGCTCTGCTATGAAAGACCAAGGGGATAGACATAGGATTTTCAGTTGAACCTTTATCTTTAAAAAAAAATTCAACATGTGTATAATAAATGCACACACACAATCTTTACTCACAACTCTCTACTAAATACTGCAAGAATACTGAATAAGGTCAAACGTAATCACGGACGACATGCCGAGGATATTTCTGGGTCAGAGTTTTGTTAGTCATGGAGAAATATCTAGCAGCAGATGTTTTTTTATTTTACAAACAATAACAAACAACAAAATGAGAAACAGGTCAAGAAGATGAGAGATCTTACTAAGGTGTGAAACTTTGGGCTGAAAAATGCAATTCAAAATTCATTAGCTTTCAATTTATTTCAAAATGAGGAACAATTCACTCCCTCCTCTACAGTATCTCCAGCACAGTTCCTCATTCATGTCTTTCCTCAGACAGTCTGAGCTGAAGATGAATTCCTACTGACCCGTGGTTCAGTTTCAGGCCAGGAAAAGTCCAGCAGCAAAAATGGGGATTTGTCTGCAGTAATAATCCTGCAGTGTTTTAATCTCCTGTGCTTATTAAACACCCGACTGAATGTACTCAGAGTTTGAGGGATGTGTTTGAGGGTAGCACTGTCTTGCTAACTAAAACACCCTGAGGTCGTTTGCTTGCTGCTGCGTACATTAAATACTCTACTCTCCATCCCACCTGTAGAACACACACTCCATGTTTTCATGTGAATAATATTCAGATTTGTAAACACAGCTATGTAGGAGTGTGAGAAACAGTAAAGCATGCTAATTAACCCCGTGTGTACTGAATCAGATCACAGATCCTTCATTCTCTGCTTCTGTACATGGCTGTGAGAGAAGGAGAAGAGACCAGAGCTTACTGTGGTCACCTTCCTCTTAATGTTCTCCAGCAAGTGCTCCTGTCCACGGATGAAGTAGGGATGCTGGAACTCTGTATCGTCTTTCTCAGGCTTCACCAAACCTCCTTGCTCAATGTGCACCACTTTACGAAAACCATCTGCAGAGAGACAGGAGCAGACACACAGCCACGTTATTCACCAGCAATATAACACACAGACACACACACACAGACAGTATTGTAGTGTATTGTTTGTACAGGACAGTCACACAGTCCAGATGAAGTGAGTGTTCAGTAAAGCACATGCCAGTTATCTGAGTTTGGGACACTTACACATGTTGAGCTGCCGCACAAAGCTGGCCATGTTGTTGTGCTTG
>JAUCMX010000024.1:18592069-18694569 GCA_033459395.1 Hemibagrus guttatus | reverse complement strand
AGGGCATGAACAGTGGTCTGACTTAATAAACACGATTGTTTCGTGAAGTCTGAGTCTGTCATCTGACCAGTACAGAGCAGAGTCTTTACACACCGTGTTCTGTGTGTCTTGAGGGTTTTGGAGGATCAAGTTAAGCAGCGTCAGTCCTTTTGAAGGAAATGTTAAAGAAAGCGGTGCAGCTGCTAGTGTTTTTAAGTTTAAATGCTGCACTGCGAATCAGTTCATCAACAAAACCTAAAGCATTTATTCAGAGTCTGTTATACTGAACAGTGCTGCTAACCTGTATGTGACTGTCATGCTTACTGTACAGATACCGTACTCTGTACTGCCTGAATTTATTATTAATCTGGTGGTTTTGAAATTTATCATTTTGCAACCTCAATCAAATTTTTTAACGTCATTGTCTCAGGATTCCGCCAACAGGTTTCCTTTTTTCATGTCCAACATGATGACAATAAAAGCTCGAATATGTTTGTGGAAGCCCCGCCCCCGTCGATCTCACACACTCTCGGCTGTTAGCTCAGTGTTAACTCGGCTGTTTCCTTGCTTTCCAACATCAGTGCAGAATGTTTAAAGTTTTTTAATATTAAATCGTCAGTGTGTTTGAATGAACTGTATGATTTCAGTGCCAGAAACTTTAATCGTCTTCCACAGTACATTGTGTTTTTACACAATATTTATTATACAATATTAATATAATAAATATTACAATATTTGTAATAATTGTACAATATTAAATTTGGTTAATTAATTTGAAATTAATACCAACTGGGTGAACATTAATTTACAAATTTTTCTGTTAGTTTCCTCCAAATGTACCAAGAGACAGTTGTCTGTGCGGCTGTTTCATGTTCAGGTCTGTTTTATTCCCTCGTTATTTTTCTAACAAGCCAGATAAAAGCTTTAGGGTTGATTTTATGTGTTTATTGCTGTTACTTTCAATATGAAGACTGACAGTTCAGCAAACCATCATGACACTGAAAAATCAAAATCAAGCCATCAGAGCGAGCAAAAACATTACGTTTAGACAAAGCTACAATTTGGTGCCTTTTTAAAAAGAAAGAACAAACTGGTGAGCTCAGAAGCACCACAAGGTCTGGGAGACATGAAGGTTTATCTCACTGGTGAAGAAAAGTCCCTTCACAGAAATTGACCAGATCATGAACATCCTTCAGGAGGTGGATGCATCAGTGTCAGAGTCAGCAATCAAGAGAAGATTTCACCAGAGGAAATACAGACGGTTTATAAGACAAGTGTAAAATATTAAGTCTCAAAGCCAGGAAGAGCAGAATAGTTAGTCAGAATATCTAAAAAGTCTGTACAGTTCTGGAGCAACATCCTGTGGAGAGATGAGAGAAAGATCAACAGAACGAAGGGAAGAGAAGAGCATGGAGAAGAGAAGGAACTGCTCATGATCTGAAAAGCACCACGTCATCTCATGGCGTTGGTGTGTACGACTGCCAATGGAACCGCTTCTCTTTGGTGATGTTATTGCTGACTAACAGCAGCAGGATGTGTTTAGATTAAAATTCATTTCCAAATTTATTTGTACACTGGACAAATCCGGAAGACGGGGTGCGTGTGAGTCACTTACCTGGGGAAGAGACGCACCAAGATGCACTGTGGGAAGAAGGAGAGCCGGAGGAGGCAGTGTGATGTTCTGCTGGGAAACCTCGGCTCCTGCATTCATGTGGATGTTACTTTGACACGTAGCACCTACCTAAACACTGTTGCACACAGAGTTCACCTCTTCATGCTGTTCCCTAAAGAGTCCTCCTTCAGCAGCATGATGCTCCCTGACACGCTGTAAACATTGTTCAGGAATAATAATTCCACGCTGCTCTATACTGATGGTGAAGATGTTGCTGTGAACTTATTCCTAGTTCATTTTGCTACAGATTTAAATAAGTATTGAGGATTATTTTTATCATCAGTTCTGATGGGGAGATGCGTTGGTGTGTTCTGTTTTAAGAAGAGTGTGTGATCATTATAGCAGGATGCTTGTTCTTTTTAAATCTCGTTATTTTTCTTCTAAGAGTGTTTTTGTTTTCCGGAGTGTAGCAGAACGCTGAACTGCTGCGTGAGCTGATTTGGCTGAAAGAGCTTCAGATTTTGGAAATGTGACTGTATTTAATCCAAATTATAATGTAGTGTGAGCAGCAGCGTGAGTGGATCCTGATGGGTTCTGATTAAAACCCACTGAACACAGCTGCTGCACTCAGGATCACATGAAATAATATTATTTAAATAATATTAAAGTTCAGCAGTTGACGCTTTGTCTAGAGTCAGCTGGGTTTGACATGAAAGGCACAGACTCTCAGAGGATTTCAGGATACAATCCCGTGGGTCTGTAAATAATAATTAGCATAATCATCTCAGTAGATTTATTTCTGGTGACTACATATGTTAAATTGTTACAATGAAGAACTTCAGACATGTTGAATTTATGTCTGTTTTTGTGTGACTCCTAGATAAGCCTCATGAATAACTGCAACCTCCCTTAAGAATGTCGAGTGTCATTTATGGGAACACCTCCAAAATTCTGAATGAGTGGTAGAGAAGGCACGAGTGAAGTGTAGATCCTGGCATTAAGCAGTTTAGGCTTCATAGATTCATTTAGACGTCGAGTCCTGGATTTGTTGCGGTTTCTGCTTTTATAGAAAGCAAAAAAATAAGATAACTTTATTAATCCCAACGGAAATTCTTTTGCCAGAGACTGCATCAGGTTTACACAAGAGGAATATCTATCTATCTATCTATCTATCTATCTATCTATCTATATATATATATATAATATATATATATATATATATATATATATATATATATATATATATATATATATATATATATATATATATATATATATATATATATATATGTATATATATATGTATATATGTATATGTGTATATATACACACACACATACACACATATATATATATATATATGAATATATATAGAGAATTAAGACCGCATTGCACATGTGATATCGTGCATATTATTTGTGAGATTTGGATCAGTTAATCTAAAACTTGGACTTTTGTGCTCTGAGAAGTTTGTCCTTGTATTTTACTTTACATTATAGCGTGATTTTAAAAGATAAATAAATAAACACTTCTCCCTCAGATGGCTCGGTCACTGCTCAGTGATCTCACTACTGCCCTCTAGCTAGACATTAGCAGTAGTGAGCAGGTGAGAGGACACTTCCTGTATCTTTAATTCTTTCCTTTCAAATGTACAGTGTGACGGTTGTCGTTATTCACATGAGCTTTATAAAGTCTCTGTGCAAGCTCATAACTCATCAGCCATCATGTTAAAGAGCCATCTCTCGGTACACACTGACCGCAGCAGTGGCGCTGACCTGACTACATGAAGCCACTGGAGAGAGTTTTCCTGGCAAACCTGTCTTGTGTAATGAACGGGGTGGAAGATGCTAGAATTTCTCACCTGATGCGTGGTGTGAAGATCACACAGCTTTATTTCTCAGGTACACTGTACAGGAACACTGACACCTTCTGACCATTTCCTCTGTGGGTTTTTAATCCGAGTCTGGTTAATAGTGTTGAACTCCGATGAATACTCTTCATAATGCATCTGAGGAAATTAGAAAGTGTAAATAAATTCATATTTAAGTTTTATGTCACAGTAGCATGTAGAGAAATGCTGTTACAACTGACTAAAAGATAAAGATTCAAAGAGTGTTTAAAATGGAATTTAAAATAAAGTGGGAAATAGAAAAAAAAAGGAAATGTCTACTGTACAGTACAGTGGGAGGCTGTAGCAGGTCAAAATAATAGAAAATATGAGGAAAAAGAGAAGAATATACAGCATGTGATCAGAGTGACTGATTGTTACACTGTGTGATGTTTGCCTTCATCACAGCCACAACTTTACCTCTCTAGCTGAGCTTATGCTCTGAAACTCGTGTCATAAAAATGTGTCATTTATACTTGTGTATAAAAATTAAGTGACAACAATCCCAAACATTTGGGGGGGAAAATAAAAAAAAGTTGCACTAACCTGGTTGTGTAAGTTTACACACTGTATAATAACTAGGGATGTGGCTGTGTTCAGAACGAAACAATCAAATTCAGTCGCGTATTCAAGAGTAATCATCATTCAGCTGCATCAGTGACGTGATTCTGATGAACCCCAAATAAAGATCAGCTGCTTCTGTAGGATGTGTTCAGATTTTCTTCTGATAAAGCATGCCTGGTGTGTATGGCCTTGAAAGGTATCGATCAGGACGGGGGTGTAGAAGAGAGAATGGAGCAGTGACCTCAACAGGACAGCCTTTCAACTGTTTATCAAGAACAAGACAAAATCGTAGCAGGAGGCTGCCAGGAACCCCACACCAGCATTAAAGGAGCTGCAGGAATATCTGACACACACTGATTACTCTCTGCATGTCCCAACTATCTCTCTCATTCATCATGACTGGGCGGTGGGGTAGGAGGGCTAGACTGAAACCTTTTCTCACAAGATGAGCCCAATTTCAAAAAAGAGAATAATTCCAAAAGATATGTTCCTGGTGCAAAAAAAAAAAAAAAAAGCACATCAAGTGTAGCATACACACAGTGCAGCATGGTGGAGGCAGCATTATGCTTTAGGGCTGAAGGTAGAGTGTCATGAAAAGCTCAGAGTCAAGTCGATTTCAGTGTAAAACCTTCAGGTGTCTGTTATTTCAGCACGACAACGACTCAAAACACACATCCTCATAAACACAGGAAACACTCGCGCAGAAGTTTTTGAATGAGCCGGAGCCCTGACCCGAATCACACAAAAACGTGTGAGGTCTGATGGATCCGAGGGATCTGAAAGTTTTTTGCAAGAAAGGTTGGGGAAAATCCACAAGGTTTAGGGGTGTGCAAACTTATGCAACTATGCATGTCGTGACATTTTTGCTAATACTAATGATTTTTTTCCTATTTTCCCCTAAAATGTTTTTGATTATTGTTCGTTTATTTTTATTGCAATATTTCATTGAGTGAAAGATTTCTGACTCTTGTTTTCATATGTTACATCACAAAAACCTGTCATTTTAACAGCGTTATGTAAGCATTATCTTTTATATATGTCTAGTTAATATAATTTACTTCTTTTATAATTTAATGAGACATTTCATGACATATTTGCAGTCCTGACTTTTGCTTGGCCGGCATTCCTGATTTTAACCTGTAATTAATCCAACAACCCTGGCTAAATGTTAGGGGCATTTCAGGGGCAATAAGTGAATTATTTCCTGCAGAATCATGGTGCTTTAAACAATGACAGAGAAGCATAAATAAAGTGAGTTAACAAATACAAAACATTTTGAGAATAAACAATACAGTAAACTATAAATTAAGCAAGTGCTCTGTTGCACAGTAATAGTTTTAAAATAAAAAGAATTCTGAGCAACTGCAGAAGTGTGAACTTTTACACGTGGATTTTGTATATATGCCTTTTTTTATAAAGCACCTGAGTAGTGTGTTGTGGAGGTAGGGGGTGGTATAATGGAGGTGGGGGGGTATAATGGAGGTAGAGGGGGTAATGGAGGTGGGGGCTGGTATAATGGAGATGATAGGGCATGGTATAATGGCGGTAGAGGGGGTATAATGGAGGTAGAGCGGGGTATAATGGAGGTAGAGGGGGGTATAATGGAGGTAGAGGGGGGTATAATGGAGGTAGAGGGGGTATAATGGAGGTAGAGGGGGTATCATGGAGGTAGAGGAGGGTATCATGGAGGTAGAGCGGGTCATGGAGGTGGAGGAGATAATGGGGTAGAGCGGGTCATGGAGGTAGAGGGGGTATAATGGAGGTAGAGGGGGTCATGGTGGTGGTGGGGGGGTATAATGGAGGTAGAGCGGGTCATGGAGGTGGAGGAGGTAATGGAGGTAGAGGGGGTATAATGGAGGTAGAGCGGGTCATGGAGGTAGAGGGGGTATAATGGAGGTAGAGCGGGTCATGGAGGTGGAGGAGATAATGGGGGTAGAGCGGGTCATGGAGGTAGAGGAGGCAATGGAGGTAGGGGGGTAATGGAGGTAGAGCGGGTCATGGAGGTAGAGGGGGGGGTATAATGGATGTAGAGGGGGTAATGGAGGTAGAGTAGGTAATGGAGGTAGAGGGGGTATAATGGAGGTAGAGGGGGTATAATGGAGGTAGAGGAGGTATAATGGAGGTAGAGGGGGTATAATGGAGGTAGAGCGGGTCATGGAGGTAGAGGAGGTAATGTAGGTAGAGGGGGGGTATAATGGAGGTAGAGCGGGTCATGGAGGTAGAGGGGGTAGAGGAGGTAATGGAGGCAGAGGAGGTATAATGGAGGTAGAGCGGGTCATGGAGGTAGAGGAGGTAATGGAGATGGGGGGGTATAATGGAGGTAGAGGGGGTATAATGGAGGTAGAGGGGGTATAATGGAGGTAGAGGGGGTATAATGGAGGTAGAGCGGGTCATGGAGGTGGAGGAGGTAATGGAGGTAGAGGGGGTATAATGGAGGTAGAGCGGGTCATGGAGGTAGAGGGGGGTATAATGGAGGTAGAGCGGGTCATGGAGGTAGAGGGGGTATAATGGAGGTAGAGCGGGTCATGGAGGTGGAGGAGATAATGGGGGTAGAGCGGGTCATGGAGGTAGAGGAGGCAATGGAGGTAGGGGGGTAATGGAGGTAGAGCGGGTCATGGAGGTAGAGGGGGGGGTATAATGGATGTAGAGGGGGTAATGGAGGTAGAGTAGGTAATGGAGGTAGAGGGGGTATAATGGAGGTAGAGGGGGTATAATGGAGGTAGAGGAGGTATAATGGAGGTAGAGGGGGTATAATGGAGGTAGAGCGGGTCATGGAGGTAGAGGAGGTAATGTAGGTAGAGGGGGGGTATAATGGAGGTAGAGCGGGTCATGGAGGTAGAGGGGGTAGAGGAGGTAATGGAGGCAGAGGAGGTATAATGGAGGTAGAGCGGGTCATGGAGGTAGAGGAGGTAATGGAGATGGGGGGGTATAATGGAGGTAGAGGGGGTATAATGGAGGTAGAGGGGGTATAATGGAGGTAGAGGGGGTATAATGGAGGTAGAGGGGGTAATGGAGATAGAGCGGGTCATGGAGGTAGAGGAGGTAGGGTAACTGAGTGAAATGAAATGTTCATGAGTCAGATCTGTTCCAGAATCTAAAGTCCTGTTGAAGTAACTGTTCATGAATCTGGTGGAGTTGGACCAGATGTTCTGCAGCCTTCTTCCAGATGGCTTCTTCCAGTGTGAAAAGTTTGCCCCTTCCAGAGCCCATATACCACTTTTACTCTAGCATCCACATGATAGCTGTAAAATTATTTGTGATATACAAAAGTAGCATCATGCATTGTTTCATAAGATTGTTTTAAAGATCATATTACATGTATGATCATGTATAAAGAATAGCTATGAGCCTACAGTCTTACATCTTACAGCCAGAAGTATGTGCACCCCTGACCATCACACCCATATGTGCTTGTTGAACATCTCGGTCCAGATTTATTCTTCTTTACTGTTCTAATCAGCTCCACTCTTCCACTCCAACCTTAACACAGCATGTCTTCATGGAGCTTTGTGCTCAGGGGCATTGTCATGCTGGAACAGGGTCTGAGTCTCTTAGTTCCAGTGAAGGGAAACTGCATTACAGAGAGTTACATTTTGTAAGAGTTTGGGTCTGATGCTCAGGTTTCCACACAGTTCAGGTCATATAGTGTATTAATGAGCAGCACTTTTGTATAAGTCATTCAAAATGATTTATTATTCTACTGGAAAACACAAAGCTGCCAGTGCTGGTGACCTGGTGGTGTTCTGGTGATATCCAGGATGTGAAGTAACAAGTGTAGCGTCATAGAAAAAGCTCTTATCTTGCATATTGTTTGAGTAAAATCTGTTAAATTCTACCTTTTGCTTAAGGAAATTTCTCCACTGCAGTCATCTAACTTATTTTCCACAATGTGCGGACATAAACTAACTGTCTCTGTTTAGTCCTAAACTTGTCACCCTTCTGAGTCAAATTGGTTCACGCTCTCCGATTCACCTAATGAGCGAATGTCCGCTAGCTCAGTGTTTTTTGTATAGCGCTTTTAACAAAGCACATGGTCTCAAAGCAGCTCTAAACAAATGTCTAAATTCAGGATCTACATTTATATAGATTAAAGCAGACTCAGCAGGGAAGCCATTCTCCTCTGAATAGTGCTTCATTACTTAAATGCAGTATTGAAAATGGGACTGAAAAGATCTTAAAGCTTCAGGACCTCATGCAGCTATAAATATAGAATACACCTGGAGTTGTTTAATGCTAGAGGACAGAGTGGTGTGTCGATTGTTCAGTAGATGTGTCTGTGATCACAGGAAACCGAATCAAATCTGAAACCTTGAAGTGTTTGTCAGGAGTCAGGGTCAGTCAGTGGGCCTCAATGTTCTCCTTTCAGCTTTTTAATCCATCTAGCTCCTCTTTTTTTCCTCCTTATTTCACTGGGTCTGGACCATGATGCACACCAGGCAGAAGTTAATGCAGCTGCTGGAGAAGTTTTATGATCCCAGGGAGAGTCGGCGCAGCAGTCATGGCTCTGATCCAGCTGCGGCCACATTCACGCCGTTAGTGAGTGGGTGGGAAGGCGAAATGGGGTTCATCTTACCAGGAAGGCTTCTTCCTCTCACAAATTGCACTCCCACGCAAAGTGCCACTCCACAGACGTGTCTGGTCTACTTCCATCGCCAAGACACAAGATTCCTCTTCCTAGATTTGACGAGGGGCCGACTGTGGGCGGGAAGAGTGGGCTGATGGAAGTTCACCTGATTATGACCTCCAGTGTTTGAGGAGGTGCTGTGGACCTTCACTGATTAGGTGTACTTTTAATTGGGTAATGGTGTTGTTCCACACTCACTCACTCATCTGCAGCTCACAGGAAGCAACAGAATAATGAGGGATTTGGGGCCTGCATAAGAAAAATTACAGTAAGGCAGCCAACACACGAGTGTGTGTGTGCGTGTGTGTGCGTGTGTGTGTGTGTGTGTGTGTGTGTGTGTGTGTGTGTGTGTACACTTACCTCGCATGATGATCGCTGCGTAGGTGTGTGTTTGTTCACCCACAGGGCCACTGGAGGTGCTCAGATTTGAAACGGATGTCCTGAAGATTACTGGCTCCAGTTTATCATGTGCTGCGCTCCAAACCACGTTCAGTGATTTTAGAAGTTTAGGTGATTCACAACTGTTCAGAATTATAAAAGGAGCAAGTTGCCATGGGCATTTGTTTCAAATTTTCCCCCACTCTTTTCCCCCCTCACAGACCACAGCTTTTCATCTTGCAGCACGCTCGATTTATCGTCGCTCTCGCAGCAGAAATATAGACGTGTATGTTTGTACTCTGATGATTTTTTCTGAGCAAGGAGCAGAACGAGGGAAAGCAGTAGCACAAGGATAAAGATGCACATGTCCAGAGTCAGCATGATCATATCACAGGGCAGTGGTAGCTCAGTGGTAAAGATGGTGGACTTACTGGTTGGAAGATTGTGAATTCAGAATCCCAGGAGCACCGAGCTGCCACTTGACCCTTGAGCAAGACCCTTAACACTTAAATATTCAGTTGTGTAAATGCTTTGAATTTTCTGCTGATCAATGATGAATCGACTGATTTTCTGAAGATGGATTGAATTGGTTCCATTTCGTGTTTGAATGAAACCTTTGGAGAACGTTGGCACTCCAGGAGCACATTAGTGATGAGAGGATGTTTCTCTGTGGTTAGTTCATCTAGATTTGTGTTCTGATTATTATTCACATGAAACACTATAGAGTTCATTTATTTGCCTCGCTGGGAATATTTTCCTCATTTTTATTCCACATCTTTTGCTTCTCCTTTTGTCCTTAGGCTAAATTTTACAGCATGACAAGTCCCGTTTTACTCCTTCCTTTAAAAGTCTTTAAAAATCCTTTTCACCTTGTGTTTAACTTTTCGGGGCAGGCGAGGGAAAAAATCCTGTGTACCAGGTTTCTGGAGGCCATTTCTTTTGAAACGGCTCAGCTAGGTTGATGTGGATTTAACTAGACATCAGGGAGGAAGTGTTTCACTTAATGCTGCTTTCCAAAAGATATCAGGACACCCCAGAGCCATAAATTAACATGGGTTCCTCACCTGCCTCTCACTGCCTCCTGGGACATGCTGGAGCTTAAATCTTCCCTTTTATGTTTGCGTCTGATGGCTCTGCTTTTCCTGAGCAAGTGACTTACTGAATAAAGGTCAGCGCTGTGGGATTTTCTCCTCCATGTCCCTGACCAAATGCCCTGTGTGTAAATCACATGGAGGAAGTTTGTGCAATAAAACATTGCACACTGTTACGCTGCCGTGCAGGACACAGGATTTAAGACTGGGAAACGGAAAGTCATGTGATTTTTGATTTTGCCTTTGGTGGTTAGATCTTCACATGCATTTTTTGTATGACCAGACAGTGTTGTCCAAAAAAAAGGGGAGGTTTGGGTGAAATAATTGCCATTTAAGCTGTTGGACCTGGCAGAGGTGTTTCTGCTCATGGATGTGGCTGAATGAGTGACTCCCCATGAACACCAGCCAGCAATCCATCAACATCCAGAAACTCCTAAAAATCCAACCTCTTCCACTGACACTGCTGCAGACTAGCTCTGAAGACAAACATCCAGCAGAAGAGATTTGTCTGAACATCAGTCAGATGTGCTCAAAATGTGTGTAAATATATTTGTGTGCTCCTCTGTAGTTTTTCTGTAATGCTACTCAGTGGTGCTGGTTCTGTTAGGGATGTGTGGTGGCCTGGAAAAACCCTCACACACTCCAAATCTGACATTTTCTAATGTGTAGAATTCTCCAGAGTTTCCTAAACTGACACATGTTTCTCTTTTGCTGTATACTGTATGTCGATTTTTAAAAACATGGAAAAGAGAAAGGGGATGCAGCGTGGCGATTTCTACAGCTGGATGATATGACAGTGTAACATCAATATCGTGATAAATGACAGCACGGTACTCTTTTCTGAGAAAGGAGTCATTATGAGGGATTTTAAATAAATTGCACAGTAAACGGAACAGAAACCGCTGATGGAAATAAAAGTTTCTGAAACAGTTCAGTATCACGGGTCATACACCAGTATCGTGATGCGCTTTTCATATCGGACACCTCTACTGTTAGCAGGCTGAAATTGATCAGACATAACCGTTTGACTTTGGCAGCATGTTGCCATGGTAACCTCACAAAACTGCCCAGACCTTTCCAGAACCTGGAGCAGAGTCTCGGATCCTGCAGCACTGATCTCGCTATAAACAAACATTTAGTAAAACTAGCATAATTTCTTTTTTTTTTTTTTTTTTATTTGTTTTTCATTTATTTTATTTTATTTTCGACCCACCTGCAGTAATGTGATAGAATCAGGGAGCAGGACTCGCACACTACTGTTTATTCAGAGTGACTCCAACACAGTCAGGACATCAACATCAGATCCAGCTGTGGAGAACATCTCTGCTGCTAAACTGTTAAACATTTTCCCAGCTGTGTCCTCTCGGGGAAATGTTCTGCTTTTAACTTTTGATTTCATTTCCGTCTGAAAAACATTGATTATGTCTAAACATTATTTCTTTCTAAGTATTTTGTTAAATACTTACAGATTTAGTTGTAACTTTTTTCTACAGGATCAGAAGGATAAGAACAGAAAGCCGCAGAAGGAAAAGCAAGTGGCTGAAACGGAAGGGAAGCGTGTGAAATCGAGTGGATCTGCTCAGGTGGATGAGTACGATCAGGACACTTCAGATGAAGAGGTGAGGTGGCTGACGAGTCTGTGCACTCTGTCCTGAAGCAGCTTTATTATTACTTTATAAGTTGTGAGGCGTGTGATTAATATTCATCTTTGACTGTAATTACCAGAGATGGAGGAAGATTTGTTTATTTAGCTCCAAGAGGTTTTTTTTTCCCCAGGAAATGTGTGTAAAGCCGCCATTGGCCCTTCATTAAGGGGCCATGTACCGAGGGACCGACCGGCTCCTGTTTCTCTTCTGCTGTACTGTTTTTTTCTGCCTTTTCTTCTTTTCTTTTCTTTTCCTTCTGTTCCACCGTTTTTTCTGCCACTTTGTCTCAGCGTTCTGCTGTAACACACGATTTTTGAAATGTTTTTGTGTAGAACATGAATACTGAAAAAACATGTACACAAATGATTACGTAAAAATACCCTTCACATACACAAACACTCCAGTGCTTTCACTCACCTCAAAGAACAATGAAGACCGCAGAAATAACATGAGGAATGATGCAGTGAGCCAGAAATGCGTCTGTTGTTGTTGTTGTTGTTATTATTATTATTATTATTATTATTATTTTTATTATTATTTTTATTATTATTTTCTGCCCTAAAACAGATTGTGGAGCCTGAATTGTTTAAAGCCTATAGATTTTGAGGGATGGTAGAAAACAGCACAAAGCCTCGCTCTGATCAGCCACATGGTGGCGCTACAGCAATCAAAACACAACCTTTACAGAAATGACTTGTCTTGTATCAGTTGAATCGCTGGATTAAGACGAAAACATTTATCTCATATTTCCTTTCTGTCAGGAAATTTTTCAGCGTTGTGACTTTTTTTATTTTATTTCAAAATTCTATATATACCATCTCGGCGTTCGGTGGAACATCGCCAGTTTCAGAACAGCGCCTCCTACTGGTCACAATATATGCAACATTGATCAAATATTTACATCCTTTCCTTTAGAACTTCTGTTTAATGCAATGTAAAATCATGGAAGTGATGTGTTTAGATTCAGTGAAGCATGCCGAGTCGAATGATGATCAGTTTGACATGTCGGCCATTTTGAATTGTGTGTTAAATGCTATATTTTACAAACACTGGCTCATCCTTACAAAACTCACTTGACTCGTTTCATTTGCAATGCACTGTTTAAGCGCTTGTTAAATAATCCATTGTGTCCTTTTGCGCAATGTTAGTTCTTAAAGCTCTTGAGCGGAATAATTGCTGCACACGGCTGTATTTTATTTTTTTTTACTTCTTCACAGCATTCCTGATGAGGCTTACACACTTACACACTCCTCTGATCTTCTCCACCCGCTTCCTGCACAAGAGGCTTTTCTCTAACAGAGTCAGCACTGCTGCTTCTTAATTCTAAAATAAAACTAAAGAATAAAAATAAACCGTTGGGTTTGTGGACACTCGGCTTGTGAAATGTAGCTGAAGGTGATGAAGTTTATTGTGCTGCTGAAACTGCAGCAGCTTTCAGATGTTCAGCTCTCCACCTGAAGTTGCTGCTATTCTGTAAATCTGCACTTTTCCCCCTTTTGTTTTTTTTCCTAACTTTAAGAGGCCTCCAGAGTTGTGACGCAGACCTTCTTTCATTACCAGGAGCTCTGTGACTTCTCATATTTGCATGTGGAGCCATTAAAGAATTCTTCCTGTTCTCTTTCATTTAAACGCTCCATTGCAGATCATTGACCCCTGCAACACAGAGGGCTGAGCGTCTGCCAGGCCGTTCGACCTAAACACGTCAGCCATCCAAGACTCTTCTTGGCAGCTGTCTACCAACCCGGAATGAGCTGTTAACAGTGGCCTTGTTTTTGGGGGGTAGATCCCTGCTCTGTGTATTTGGGGTGGATGAGAGTCAGTGACCACCTTCCTCATTTACTCTGGAAGTGCTGAAGATTTTTCCGAGCTCGTGACGGCTAGTTGCCGGGTATGTTACCGTCTGTAGGCCTCCACGAGGGCAGCTCGCTGTTCCAAACTTTGGACTACTAATCATTTATTTCAGCTTCATTACTTTGACATTGAGCCCCTGACCTTTTGAACAGTGAAGTCGAAATAAATGATTATTAGCCTGTAGTCTGTAACAGTGACTTGCCCACATGGAGACCTACAGATGTTTTTTCCTTATGTGTCCACTGTGTTCACGGAGAGGAAGTTGCTCTACCTGGGATCGGATGCATCGGATTTGTTGCAGGAAAAAACCTCTTCTAGGGTCAGTGCTTGTGACTTTTTAAGTCGATCCGATCCACTCGGCGTTCGCAGTACATGAGCTGCAATAAATGAAGCGAGATAAATTTCCAGCCTCTGCAGAGGATGTAGACATGTTCACCTGGTGTTTCAGGGCTTCACCTCAGCCAGGCCTCTTTGCCTTGTTTTTTCACACTTTGATCCTGTCCTCAGTAGCGTTTATCGAGTTAACCATCGGTTTCCACAAATATATTTCACTTTACTCAGAGAGGGTTTTCTGTAGCAGGACAATCTTGTTTGAACTTCATCTCTTGTCTTTCATCAAGTCCTGCGTGTGTGGTTATGCTGTTGCCTTCTGACATTTGGGCCTTGACCAAATTTTCTTTGCTTGGGGACAGCAGATAAAATCGGCTCTAAGTCGGTCTCTCTTGGATCTCAGCACAAGTTGTCTACAAATAAAACTTCAGACTTCCAAATCTCTGGTTTCGGGCCTTCCTCCTCGTCCACCCTCCTTTGTAGTAATGGGCTATTTCCTGTGAGCAGAGTGTAGAGGGAATACGGGCAACTGCTGCGCCTGTCCAAGACCTAGCCGGCAGGAAAGCGGACCCCCCTCCTCCCCTCCCCTTCCCCTCCCCTCCCCCTCCCCATCACTCCCCCCGAATGGCTTTTCCATGTGCTCAGCAAAATGAATGAAGACACATTGCAGAATAAGACCGACCGCGACTCCGTCTTCCGGCTGCTGACCAGCTACTGCAAGAAAAAACCTGATGGTTACCAGGAGCTGTGCACCGTAGAGGGGCAGGAGGGGCATTTTAATTGTTTGCGTGAGCATGCATAAGCAGGAGTAACATATTCATCCAGGCAGCTCTGAGAGGAAGCAGCTTGCAGGAGTGTGAGAATGTGGTAGACAGTCCAGGTGCTGCTGCGTCTTTATTCAGCTATGGTGTGGGAGTGAGGGATGTATTGCACACTCATCCGTGTGTCAGATCATCGCTGGTCCTTATTAATCTGGATGAGCAGGATGTGGAAAGCCTGGGGGTCAGAACTGCCCTGAAACCTGCCCTGAAACCTGTGAAAATCAGACCTTACAGT
This sequence comes from Hemibagrus guttatus, assembly GCA_033459395.1. NCBI lineage: Eukaryota > Metazoa > Chordata > Actinopteri > Siluriformes > Bagridae > Hemibagrus > Hemibagrus guttatus. The sequence goes on along the minus strand of JAUCMX010000024.1, from coordinate 18,679,550 downwards.
ACCATGATCAGTCACATGAACATGACTCATAGTCACCTCTGCTTCTTCTGCTAAAGTATACATGCATCCCTCCATCTCTCTCTCTCCCTCCATCTCTCTCTCCCTCTCACAGCACAGTGGGTTGTCATGATCAGTCCTTCACACTTTGTTTAATTCAGCTTAAAACCAAGCAGTTTGTTGAGAAGTTTGTCTTGTTCTTTTCTCTGCTTATTTTAGCATCTGTTAGCAGCTGTTCTGCAGTCATTCTAACTTTTCTGGACTGGTTTCTGTTGCTGGTTTAGAAGTGAATGTTCGATGGTTTTTGTTTATGGTATTTGGGAGACGTCCTAATCCAGAACGACTCACATTTATAAATGCACTATGAGGGTTACGGGCCCTGCTCAACGAGCTGGACATGAGCTGAGCTCATGACCTTCTGGTCAGTTGTCCAACATCTTAACCACTGAGCTTCTACTGTCCAGGAACTCAGTGAGGTATTGTTTAGAAAATCTCAGTAATTCTGGAAATTTCTCATAGCTCTGTTAGGAACAGTGGTTATGAAGGTAAGTGATGTGTTGCGAGTGTGGCGCTGTGAGCTCAGAGTAACAGCAGTGTTAAACCCCGAGCTTGATCTAATGAGGTCACCCAGCAGGACAGTGTGATGTCATACTGTAAATTTCACACTCTCCTTTTCTCAGTTTCTGATACTGTTATAGCTGTATGTGTTTTTACAAAATACTTTTACTTTGTAACTTACTATTTTAGTAATTTTAAGTGTATTTAAGTGAATAGAAATAGAAGTAAATTTGGTATCAATTTATTATTATTTTTACATTTTATTTATTTATTTATAAATTTTCAAAAGGTTGTAACATTGTCATTTTTATTCCAGTGCTTTCTTCCTGTAAAGCTGCTTTGTGACTGTGTCCAGTTGAAAGCCGACACAAATAAAATGGACATGTTTTTTGTCGGTTGCAATTCTATACATTTTATAAAAAAAAGGCTTAAAGAATCATGACGATACTATATCTCTTCCTCATACCTGGAAGTGACCTGTACCTGTGTCCACACGCTGAGAGATGATGCCTGAGCTTAGTTTTGTGGGTGAGCCTTGACCAGGTGCAGGGTTTTATTACTTCCCCTTTACTTCCAGTGGCAGATTGATGCTAGTTAGCAAAAAAAAAAGAGGAGTAAGAAGTTGTGCAGAAAGCTCGGTCTTTGGGTTTTTCTCTGGAGAAGATGATGTTCCTCTGATCTGCTGGTTGGAGAACAACACTGAGCTTCTGTCAGTTCTCTCATTCAAAGCCCTGATTCTGTTCCATGTGTCAGTCCCCTCTCTCTCTCTCTTTCTATCCCTCTCTCCCTCTCTCTCTCTCCCCCTCTCTCTATCCCTCTCTCTCTCTCTCTCTCTCTCTCTCTCTCTCTCTCTCTCTCTCTCTCTCTCTCTCTCTCTCTCTCTCTCTCTCTCTCTCTCAGTACTCACAGCTGCAGCAGTGTGCAGGTAAGAGCACATGGTACTTCCTGCTCGTACGAGTTGAGATTTTATGTCACACTCCATGTGTAAAGGCGAGGGCACTGAGCTACGCTCAGACAAAGACAAAGTTCTCTCTGAACACAGCACTCACTGCCCAAAATGCAACATTTAGCTTTGGTCCACTTCTTCTGGCCCTAATTTGCGTTCATTTTTGATAGTTTGTAAATATCAGTGTGGTAGCGTGGAGCTCCATGCAGGCTGCTGTTAATCTAAAGCAGATCAGAGAAGCTCAACAGCGAGAAAGACTTGCTTTAACCCCGAAATAAAATAATTATTCCCAGCCGTCAACCACCGCTAAAACTTCCTTTATGGAGTCTGTGTAGCTATGAGTTGTGTCGAACCTGCAGTCGGTTCTGCTGAACCCAGAGATTTCCACACTGAGTGGTCGCTCCAGTTTCCCTCTTCAGACTTCTTTGAGGCATAACTGTAGAAGCCCTGCAGCATGAAGTCCAGCAGTCTGTAGAAGTCTCCTGGACCCAACATCACCATGCTTATTCTATAAAAGGCTCTGCTATTATTTCCTAATGGATAATAAAGGTTAAAGAATAATAAAGGTTAACTTCATTCTGATATTTAAATATGTTGGAGTTTGGAGTTTTTTCAGAGCTGGACTGCTGAAAAATAAACAGCAGTTTCCTTTACATTCTTTCTGATAATTTCTTTTTATACCATGTATAAGAAAGTGTGTGAAGAAAGGTGAAGTGTGGTTTAAATGCTTTACACACCTCCTACACACTTGCATCCAGATAGGAAGTGAAGTTGTCTCCTCTCAGAACGAAGGAAATTAACATCCAGACTGAACTCGTGTAGCTGTGTGTGTGTGTGTGTGTGTGTCTGCATGTGAGTGTGTGCGCGCTTAGGGATGATGTACAATAACTCGTGTGTGTCACAGCATTTGAAATCTCTGTAAGTCTTGTTAGTGATGTTTTTGTGTTGATTGAGTTGTAATAGGAATGCGAGTTGTTAGCAGTAGTCAGTCAGATGAGAATATTAATTTAACACTGTGTGATACTGAGACTTAATCTTTTGTTGAAGCACAATGTTGACATTATATAGCGCTAGCACTCTAAACATTAGCTCCTTGTAGATGTAAGCTAGCGCTCTGCAGGCATTAGCTAGTAATCTGCAAACGCTAGCTAAAGCTCTCAGGATGTTAGCTCTCAGGGCATTAGCTAGCACACTTCAGACTTTAGCTAGAACTATAGGCGTTAGCTAGCAGGTTAACCTTTTCCTTGCTGCAGTTCCAAGTGATCATACAAATTTGACTTTATCACCATTACCTTTGACCATAGCTTATATTTAAGATCAATCTGAACACGGTCCTGAAACGCTTGTTCAACAAAAACAAGCAAAATTCATCTCTGCCACATGCATCGGGTCCAGTTTGGTAAGAATGGGTCACAGATACACCAGTGAAGAGAAATATCTGGATCTGAGACCAGGAGTGATGCGACTTATAAATAAGAAATATTTGAGGTCTTGGGGGAAAAAATATGTCGGTTGGAGTAGGTTTGTCTTTGGGAAGCGTGACCCTGCGCTGCTAGAGGAACCTGAGGGAAAGTCGGATTAAGAATATGTGAGGTTTCGTTGCGTCCGCAGCAGGTGAAGAACTTTCCATAAGCTTTCCTTTCTGAGCACACAAAGGTCTGCTTTCAGTCTCCTTTAGTCTGCTGAAATCAATATGGTGATAAAATGGACAGATTGCTTGTAAATTATGTGGAATTTTGGCCTGTCACTGTGCTATCAGCAGGAAATCTCTTTTTAATAGTCTATTTAAGGAGAAGCGGGGATGTGTTTTTCTAAGTCGACGGGGGAATGTTGATCTCGTGCGCTCGTCTGGGTTTGGGGGCAGCGGTACGAGGGTGGTCTGAGGGACGTGACTGGGTGGATTGTGAAACTCGCACTGGCCGGACACAGCCAGCAGCACCCCGCTCTTCAGTGGGCCAGGTTCCTGCAGGTGTGTGGAGGCTGGTGGGGGAAGGTGGAGGATCCAGGAGAGATGATTTTTCAGCCGCTGCCAAACCAGCCACCTGTCGTTCCGTAGTTTTTAGGATTTCCTTTTCATCCGGTCTTCAGCACAGCTCCCTGTTGGCCCAACGTGTGTCCGGCCAAAGGCCTGATTGAAACCAACTGCCAGTGATCCTGTCATCAGGTGGGGTGGGGGGGGGTTGGAGCGAGCGCCTGCCATGGGATAGAAGGGGTTATGTCGAGGATTTTGAGGAAGAATTCAACACTTCTCCCCATGACAAAAGTTGCCTATTCTTCATCACAAAGACGTGCGGTTCTACTGCATTCACTCCATCAAGTGATTGTCATCACTTTTATTTTTCATTATCCAGCACTTTACATCAAACAATCCAGAGTTCCCTCGTATCATGTTCCACGCCTCCACTTTTTCTGATGGAACAGTTACTTCCCTTTTTCATAGTGCTAAATGGCCGTGTGCAGATTTTAACACCAAACAAATTTTAAAACAATTTTTTGTTCCAGTGTGTAAGGAAGAGGAACAAAAATATATCAGTATGCGACTAACATCTGGATGTTTTCGGTTAACGGTTAAGAAGGAAAGTTGCAATCTTGGGCAAACTGTTGCTCTCTTGGCTCCGACTAAATGGCTTTCACTTCTGTCATAATACTTGAGTCTGTAGTGAGGAAAGCTTCAGGGCATCATTAGATATTTAATTTTCAATAAATAACGACTGTCTCTGAGTGATGTAGCGGATGCTCGGAGGCCAGGTGGGAAACCCATTTGAAACCTGGTTTGCCAAAATGCAAACTTTCCACATGCTTTTTCCAAGGTTAAAGCCCTGTGTACAAGAATCTCAGGTTATTTATTTATCAGGAGTTGAATGGCAAGTTCATGCTCAAAGCAACCACTTACATCAGCCTTACATCAGCCTTTTTTTTTTTTTTTTGCTACAATTAATTGCTTGACCTCCGAGTGACCTTCATTTCAGGACTGTGGTTGTGGTGTTTTAGAAATAATGATAGGATTTATTTTATGGGTTTGTTACATAAAGCCAAATAAGATAGTGAAGATGGAGGGGCATGGGGTGGACGGGGAGCTGTGGCCTGCAGCTGTCTCGGGGTCCTGTCTGAGCTTCCGGAAGGTTCCAGCTTGAGCAAAATGGAGCATGGATTTCTTCCTCCTCCATTAAGAGCCACACTCGCTGGGATAAGATGCCTGAAGCGAAACAAGCTGATGCTAAGCAGAGCAGAATCAGGCCAGACCAGTCTGCTCGTCATCTGCTAACCATCCTCCAGACAGACTTGGGGCTCAGAGGAAACTTGGCCATTGGGACCATTATTACAGTCACATCCAGTCTTTAGCTGTGGAGTTGGAGCTGGAAATGTCCTGCGTGCCCTGATGCTCTGAGCACTCTGTCTCTGCAGATGGTCATGGTCAGGTTAGCAAAAAGCTTCCCTGCTTATTAAAGGTGGAATGCATAGCTACGTTTATGCACTAGTGTGTCGTTAGTGAAGGTGAGCAGTTAAAAAAACGGAATTAAACCTTTCATAATGACCAAGAAATGATTTCAGGCAACAGCGAGTTCAGCTCCATGGAAATGTGTTCTGGCTATGGAACGCAGTCTACTCAGAATTACACTTAAATTCTTTTCTAAATAAAACTTATCCAACTATATCCTGTTTATAATTTACACCAAATAAAGGCTAGCTTGATAAAAGCTAAGTTTTATATGTCTAGTTACATGGAAGCTAATTATATCTGGACACTAAAACTGTAGTGCTAAAACTGAATCCTTTTAAAAGGTGATTAATTAAACATTGCTGCACTTTCAGTGGACTAGAAATGAACTGGTTTCATCCCTAAGAACAAACAAAACGCTCTTTAGCGTCTGACGTGTAGATGAGTGATAACTGGTGTGTGGTGGAGGTTAGCGGGTTTGTGTGGATGTGGCACTGTGCCTTCACGCCGATCAGAGATGAGAGTCTGACTGCATGGCCCTCAGAGGTATATGTGAGGGAAAACTCTCAGCAGGACTATGTGTAGGAGTTGGAGACGAGACTGGTGCTGTGTAACCTGATCTGATGGTGAAAGGCGGCTTTTTTTCTCTCTAAAGAGATCTGGATTGCGAGCTTCAAGAAGGCTGGAAGATCTCGGCTTGGGAACTCGGTGGGCAGTCAGTCAGGTCGTGTGAGCAAGCGACGGCTACAGAGATCAGGATCTGTCTGGATCTGTCTTCACCTACAGCTTCCACCTACAAACACTGGACATTTGTAGCTACTGGACATTGTGTGTCTATTAACAAAGGCTTCATTCCGACAGAATGTGTAAAGCTTAGTTGTTATTTTATGAAGCCATTGCACCCAGTACAAGTTCCTGGTTTTAAAAAAAAAATTTCTTTTCACTTGTGTCTGCCGTGCTGTCGACCAGATGCCTGCAAAGAAGAAGGATGTGTTTAAGTAGATGGAGTGAATCAGGAGAGTTTCATATAACCTGTGTGCACTCTGGCTTCTGTCATGTCATGGTCATGTACCAGCCTGCGAGTGTACAGTGAGACGTCACACACAGCTAGGAACCGAAACAAAAAGAATAAATATTTAATCAGAATAAAATAAAAGGCTTTTCTGTGTTTTATGTTTTTAATTTAATGAACAGTGAGTATATGAATTTTGCCATATTTAACATACATTACATTGTGGTCAATTGTATTAAATTATTGCCGTTTTATTCTTTAACTAAATGCATATTTGTCTGAACGTGCGAGACGCTTCTGTAAAATTTGATTCATTAAAGGAGTCGTTATTTCTCTCTGTACCCAGTTCTTTCTACACACTCGCTCTGATCCTACGCCTCCGCGTTAACCACGCAGTTCAGTCGCCCGTCTCTGAAGGCACTTTTTATTTTGATGATTATTTGCGTCTGTTCTGTGCTGAAGCTGGAGACTGTGGAGGTCCAACGAGGTGCAGAAGTCAGGATCCTCGCTGGCTTGAGGCTATTAAAATATTTTGAAAACATCTGAGAGGGTTCAGTCGTCATTGTAACTGCTTTCCAGGCCAAGGGTAAGGGTCCGAGTGTCGTTTACACAGAATCAATTAAATATGATTTTATTTGCATATATACACCATCAAGTCAAGTCTTGAGTCAAAAGTTTGTGATCATCCTCAAATCTCTGCGAGTTCATCTTCCTCATCTGTTTTAATTCCTCAGAGCCGTTTTTCTTTCTCTGTCTTTGCCCTGAAATGAAGATGGAGGACATGTTGATTAGTTTTATTAACACATTGCATGAAGATTCACTTATTCAGCAGAATAAATAGTTTAGTTCTGTTTTTCCATTAAATTTCTGTGTGTATTGCACTTTAACTCCACATCCACTGTACACACACACTGCAATAAGTCACCTGCTGTTTCCATGGGCTTACACACACCTGAGAGCTTTTCTACTGAACTTCATTTAAAACACTACATCGAGTCTTTCTCTCTGTAACTGAACAGATTTCACCTCACAGAGAGCGTAACTGTGATGATCAGAGCAGTGAACCTTCAGCTTTTGTTTTTCATCTTTTGCCTAAAGAGCTGAATTCTCAGAGCGCAGACGTGTTTTTCTTTAGTCTCGAGACGTAGCGCAAATATTTGGGTTCGTAGGTTGAAGGTAATGATGTCATATTTGGTATCTGGTGCAAAGTGCAGACGTCGATTAGATCACGAGCTTTTAATAGACTCGGCAGTGCGTAAGAATATTTGTGAACTTTGAAAGCTGAGCTGTTTGTGTTATTTTGTCTGGCTCCAAGTCTTCAAAAGAGACGGGTTTTTATTTTCTTCCCATTATTTATTTATGAAGTGTAGCGCACAAGTTTTTAGATCTTGTTCGTTTGGACCTCGTTAGTGGTGCTGTCGCATCGCGCTGGAGTCACAGAGAGCAGCAGGTTTACTGCCCGGGTTTCTGGACGGAATCTGGGGACCGATTTCAGCTGTTTGCTTACGTTGAACAATATTAAACTTGTCCGTGTGCCGCTGACGAGGGGAAACTTTAAAAATGGCACAATGTATAGAGAGAGTTACAAGGCTCAGGAACCGGCCATATGTTCTGCGCTGACCTGCTCAGCTTACTTTAAACACCGCAAGGCTTCTGATGAGCTGCAGAGAAACACCACCACATGCTTCAGTTGTTTTTCAACACACACACACCACCCTTCTGTCTGGTTGTGATCACCATTTGTCCTGCTGAATCTCTCACAGATATTTGACAGTAAAGTTGAGCTCTTTCTCTTAACAATTTATGTTTCTGTTTTTAAAATTCGGAAAAGAATGAAAAAATCTCTGGGTTATCATCTCTGTCTGTTTTTTCCTCCCACATTTCATTTCTTGGTTACTTGTGTAAATGGCATGTGTGTGTATTGTGCAAATGCACCTCTGTCACTTTAGTTAAACTTTTAATCAGATATTTTTGTTTACTTGAAGAAAATGTTTTTTATGGGGGGGAAAAAAGTATTTTCTTTCAGAATTTTCCTGATTTGCTCTTGTGGTTTAACCCGGAGCCTAGATGTTATTTCTGCTGCTGTGTATTCAGTCTCTCTGAACTCTCTCTGCTTTATCTCACAGTGAACTACGAAACCTGGCAATAATTAAACATTTCTGTTACCTCGGCGTGTCCTGCATTCAATGTGCTTTTCTTTCGAAACAATAAAGCGGTGAGTTTTGGCTGAGCGACATGTTTTGCTCTCTAATAGGCCGAGCTGCAGCGTGTGGTTTGGCGGATCTCGTGCGAGAGCTCCGTCTGGTTTAAATATCTCAATCACGCAGAAATCCTCGACACCATTGTCCAATTTTCATACAACACGCGCAGTCCTCTCAGCGCTGAGGTCAGGAGTGAGGCCCGGCGGGGTGGATGCTGCCTCTGGACTCTGCATTTGTTTTGCTGCGAACCCTAACCCTGATAAATTTGGTTAAATGTGTAAACTTCTAGCCCTTTGAGATGATTTTTTTTTTCCTAAAGTAGCTTTCACAGCGTGTTTTGCTTGACACGGTTCTTAATTGAGCAGTTAGGAAGAACTTTAACACAACAGCCATACTGAGAGCGTGAATGGCTCCGGATGGCGCTGAGCTGCTTGACAGATGTTCCCACAATGCTGTGGGTTTAATACTTAGCTCACGGAACATTTACATTTGCATATTAATATCTCCCTTTGGCCCATTTGTCATAAATATGCATATTTTAATTCATCAGAACTTCTGCATTAGTGTATGTCAGTGCCATTCCCAGGTATTTTCTGTTTTCACTGAGCTCTGCCTTGTGGTGGTTCTGATGCTGATGTGTTATGGCATTTGTTGTGTTTCAGGCCTGACTTTACCCTGAGCTCTGCGAGGTAAATGACTGCTCTCCACTCTGCTTTGGTTTGGTGTGATTGTTCCTCATGGTTAGAGTCTGATTTACTGATGTATTTTTAAAACAGTGTGCTGTTGGTTTTATGGGCTGAGGTCACTGAAGACCGGAGGACACCCTGACCGTCACTTTCCTGCAGCACGTGTGAGATTTTGTAAAATCTCCTTATGAAATAACGGTTACGGCGTTGAGGGGAAGAACTATCTGGAGCAGAACTCAGAGCGCAGTGTGTTTTTTGGATCTTTTGGTAAATGAGTTGAAGATCATTACAGGGTGATTCAGCCATATAGTGACCCTATATAAACTCTACTAAACATGGACATCACCCAAAATCTCATTCTTTCAATTTATAACAAAATGATCATGTATTTTCAAACCTTTAATTTAGCATCATATGATTGGACATGCGGTTTATGTTTTTACAATCACTTTTTTAAGAGTCTAAGAGAATATACACAACATATATGACGCCATCAACCAGCTGCAGTAGGTTCATGGTTCAGCCGTCTGACTCTCAGGCTCTATCAGGGCAGACGTCTGTATTGGCCACTCACCATTTTCCTCTGGTTGCTGAGGCAGAAAGTGCAGATCTGTTTGGGCTGTGAGTTCTCAGAATCTCGTGTCGGTGATCCGTGATGATGATAGTAGCCTGCAGAAGGTCCGCCGCTGTGGCACGGCTGCCCATCACCGCAAGCCTCGCCTACCAGCAGCACGTTGCCAAGGTGCGAGATGTAGCTGGAAGCCAGACGTAGAGTCTCAATCTTGGACAGCTTCCTGTCTGCCGGCTCGGTGGGGATAAGAGTCCTGAGTGCTGTAAAGGCCGTGTTCACGCTGTTGGTACGGTCTCGTTCCCGCGCATTGGCCGCGTTCCGTTTCCTCCCTTCACCTGGTGGACTGCCTGTGGTGCCTGGTAGCACTCCACCAACGTGCCCCCCTCCACCTCCACTGCCTGGTTTCCGCTTCCTGCCGCCTATCTTGAGCTCGTAGCCGGAGGCGTCCAGTCGGAAGGAGCGGTCATCTGAACCTGAGCTCTCGCTGCCGTTCTCCTCGTCCTCAGACATCATGGAGATGTCTGAGTATAGGTAGCGGCTTGGGGCTGGACGCACCATTGCGAATGACATTTTTGTGTAAAAACCTTGTAGAGCGCTTTGTGGCTCAGACCTCAGACGTGGTCCAGAGTCATGCAGTGTTGGTCATGCAATCACGCAGTGTATAGAAACCATACAGCATGCAGGACTGACTCACTCTCCTCACTTCAGACTCCTTCCTAGCATGGGGAGCACCTCAGCGTCGATGCCTCATGGAAAACTGCCTTTTTTGGTGGAGCAGCACAAAAATGTCCTCCTGATTTTATGAAGGCTTCAACTGACGATAGAGTTCTGTCTTTTTTATCTTTTTTACTCACATCCACGGTGTTGGCTCTGTCTATCCACAGCTGATTTGACTTCTTTGAAACTTTGTCTCGTGCTCTGCCTCTCTTTGCCTCGCTCTGACTCAGCCGTGAGCTCTGTGCTCTCAGTTGAGCTCCACGTGTGGTTTCTGTCTGAGAAATCCAGTATGGTTTGGATTTATATGCTGTGGGAGTGTCTGGGGTGAGTGCACCCCTCCCCTCCCCCTCTCTCTCTCTCTCTCTCTCTCTCTCTCTCTCTCTCTCTCTCTCTCTCTCTCTCTCTCTCTCTCTCTCTCTCTCTCTCTCCATCTCTCTCCTTCACTGTTTATGCAAATATCCCAGCTGGCAGCATGGTGGTGGCAGGCAGCTGAGATGAGCTATCAGCTCCCTTATTTAACCCTTAGTTTACTGGACTGTTTTCACCCAAAGTTCACATCTTTCAAGTCGTTTTCACAACTCAATTTTCCTTGACTTGAATTGGACTTTGTGTTTGAGGAACAAACTTGCTGGATTTACTGAGAAACCAGGCATGAGGGGAAAAGAGCAGCTTCCATTTTAACCAAATGTGCTTAAATTCCTTCAGTCACAGAATGGGAGGACATGTGATCCAGGTCTTGTCACAAAGCGCTGTCTTTTTTTTTTTTTTTAATTTTAAAAAAAATTTTTTAATTGTGTGTTGTGGTTGAACATGGTGCTGGTGCTGCAACGTTCCTTTTGATAGATTGTTGTGAATCGTGGCTGTCTGCTGTCTTTAACTGCAGCACGGAAATCTCATCCTCATTCACTTTCACTTTCCTCCAGGTGAAGGGGTTTAGTCTGAAGCGAGCAAAGCAACCCTCTCTGAATCCCCCATGACATTAATGATGTCAAAGACTGCATCCAGACTGCACTGGGTATCAGAGATTTGTTTGATCCTTGAAGATGTTTATTTGTGTCTCATGGATGTAATGAGGACTCCTGAGCCCCTGGAAGTATTAACGCTGTGATGATGAATAAAAATGACTCTGGGTCCCCAGAACCCTCCCAGAGGAGATGGCTCTCACATGGGAAAGTCCATCGATGCTGTCCAGTTTGTTCAGTAAACCAGCGTTTCATTATCTGTACATTAAACACTGCACTGCTTTATTAATTCCTCATTAGAAATTAGTGCTTCACTTGAAGTGGAAAACATGTCATCATTAAAAAGTGTTTCTGCTCTAAACTATGGCTACAACCCACTGTGTAAACGTGCCTTGATGTTGTAGCATGTTGTACAGAGCAATAATGGTTTTATTGTCACTGTTTTCACCCTGAACACTGGTGATGTGGCTGTTAGATGCCATTTAACCCCAGTCAGATTGTAGTGCATGATCTCTGCTTCCCCTATTGTAACTATAATCCTGATCCCAGTATAAACTGCTGTGCAAACCAGTACTGAAACTTCATTTAGAACATTTTCTGTCCAGTTTGGGAATGTGGATTAACCGGGTACAAATGAGGTATGAGATGTAAAATCGATATTCCAAATATCCAAACTGTAGTCCGAATGTAAAATGACGTGTGTTAAGTTCGGATAGAAATGATTTTTTAAAAAGAAGCCTCAGATGTTCTGAGGGCACAGTAAATCCCTGTAAATGCAGACTCGTGTGTTTAGTCTGTGCTGAACCCGAGCCTCATTAATGAAGGATGTGAGCTGAAGTCAGTGGGTCAGCCAGACCGGATAGCTCATTTCCCAGAGAGCTTAAGAGCTGCACAGTACCCTCCATGATCATCAGTATCGGTCTCTCTCTCTCTCTCTATCTCTCATACTCCCTCTCTCATTCTCTCTCTCCATCTCCCCCCTCTCTCCCTGTCTCTTTCTCTCTCATTCTCTCGCATTCTCTCTTTCTCTCTCATTCCCTCTCTCCATTGCCCCCCCTCTCTTTCTCAATCCCCCCCTCATTCTCTCCCCCCTCATTCTCTCCCCCCTCTCTCCCTGTCTCGTTCTGTCTCCTTCTCTCTCATTTTCTCTGCTCTCTCATTCTCTCTCCCCCCTCTCCCTCTCTCATTCTCTCTCTCTCTCCCTCTCTCATTCCCCCCCCCCCCCCCCCCCCCCGTATTTCTGCCCCCAGATCTTCTCTGATAACTTAAGAAAACGTTGTCTGTAGGTCCGAGATTTATTCTCTGTGCCGAGTGGGAGGCGACTCATTTGCTTAATCCTAATAAGAAGGAATTTTGACTCACTTTACTAGCAGCAATAAATCATTAGTAGATTTTTTAACACTATTGTACTCAGATAATGGTTTCCTCATGTCCTGTACAAAAATCGGATATACTTTTCCTCTTTTTAGATTTCTCTGGAATAAAATCTGAAGGTTTTTTTTTATTTCCTCATGAAACTAGTTTTATATCTGAATTGCTTTACCATCCACTTCCTGGTTTAATTCTCTGAACAGACTATAGAGTATCAGTTGTCCGAGTCTGCGGGTTTCACAGGAATAGTTCACTTCAGCTCTTTTGTTTGTGATGCTGTGGAGAATAGTATAATAAAAATTCTGTAAAAAAAAAATAATAATAAAATAAAGGAAAATATAGTCATGCTTGTTTCATATGTTTGGCAAAACAAAGTCTAAACAATATTTTTTATATATATATATTTTTATTTATATATATATATATTTCAGTCAGGTTCAGCCAGCAGGCAGTCCCTCAGTTGGAGCACGGTTTGTTGTTGTTGTTGTTGTTGTTGTTGTTGTTGAAACCATTTCCTCTCTTTCTACCTGATCATAGATTTATTCTTTTCTCCCAGAGCGATGGAGGAGAAATTAATGTGGTTCTTTTTTTAGTTCATTAATACAATCTCGCTGGTCCTCTGTAAGACTTCAGCTCTGACCCTGTGAGCAGAAAGGAACAAACTTCATCGAGCAGACAATAATATTAAAACTCAAAGCAGGCCCTAATATGACGACATTCATTAGGATTAAGTGAGACCACAGCAGCTCTTTCCTCAGATGGAACGTTTTGCTACCTCATAAAGCCCTGCGTCTGGGGTAACAAATGACAACGCTTGTTATCATCCTGTCATGTGCAGGTCTGCCCTCTTGTTTTCCTTAAAGCAGAACCAAAGGTTCTCAGCTGACAGCCATTAGAGTTCTCTTACTTCCCCCGGTGTGATGTGACATCTAATCCCGTCCCCCCACCTGCAGAAAGCTCCATCTCAGTCCCACACCTCTCCCCAGACATGCCTCTCCAGCTGGGGGATGTGTCTCCAGGCCAAAGCGCCGTCAGTCTCAGGTTATGCTCCTGGCGTGTGCTGTGCGTGACCACAGCTGCTGCGATCCAGCCATCAGAGCCACGGCTGCTGCGAGCGCGTGGGCTTCAGCGGGGGTGTCTCCGTCTGGACAGGCCCTGAGGATATGGGCCTCTGTATCACTTTCAGCCTGGTGCAACATAGTCAGCTTAATTTAAGCCAGACACAGACCAACTGAAGGCCCCATACACACACACACACACACACATACACATACATGCAGCATCTCACTCATACAGAACCTGCTAAGGTCACAACAAGAACCTGAAATAAATCAAATATTGGATCTTATGCAGAGGTATGACGTTGGAAGCCGTTAGATTCGCCTTTTGTTCTGCTTTTAAAATTGTACTTATTGCCACTTTTCCATCGTTGCTCAGATCCTTTAATGGCATGTTTTCTCTCGGGTACTTTCTCCTGTGTTGAGCATATAAACAGGCTGGAAATAGGAACGAGGAGGAGGACTTCTGTGAATTTAGTTATTCCGTTGTAATAAGGATATGAACATTTCATGGGTTGATATTAAAGTGGCAGTGTTCTTCCATGAGTTATAGAGAATGTGTTCCTCTGATGTTTTGCACATTGTATGTTGGAGAATCTGCAATTGAGGAAAAATCTTCACTTTTCAGTCAGTTCTTTTCTAATATTCGTTACACAGCCTGCATGGTTTGGACATTGTTCCACGGCCATTTTCCAATTTTCGATTTTTTCCACCGAGCTGTTAGTGTTAGCCGTTAGCAGCGTTCCTAATGGCCCGCGTGCTGCCAGTCATGAAACCCACACAGACACGAGTACGAATAAACGCATCTCGCAAAATGTCAACATGCATTCTCTCAGCAGACACATCACTCTGTTTGGATGGGGTGAGTGGAAAGTGAAGCAGCGGACAAATTCCACGGTGGGGTGAAGATTACTTGTATTATAAATGATCCCATTAGAAGGAAAGGCAAACCTACACTTGTGGAAAAGAGGCACAGTCTGCTGAATTTGCTCCATGAGAGTATGCTATGGAACCACTTCCATAAATCCCTTCGCTTAAGCAGCTCTCCTCTCTCGCCTGCTGCCCCGTCTCCCTCAGCCCCTTTAAAACCGACCGCTCGGAGTTCCACCGGCTCGGCACTCACGGCCTGTGCCACCACAAATGACCCTGTTTCTAGAAAAATTTCAGGGCCAAGATAAGTTCATACATCACTTCAACTTGTTCAGTCTGAAACTGAGGAATCTTGCAGGGTTTTTTTGTTAGTCCATTGGATTTACAGTAGATGACTTTTGTATAAAATATTGTTTTAAAACATTTTAGATTTCACCAGATAAACCTCTGTATCTGTGTTTCACTTACTGCAGATTCACTTAAACACGACTGAATGAAATATACAGTAAACATTCAGCAACCGCGTCGTGTTCTGAATAACATGATGAAATCTCACGGCATTAAATTTACTGACTGAGATGATTTTATTGTTTTGTTTTTTTTGTGACAGTATCAGGAATCACTGATACACAGATAGAAATGTGTTTGTCCAAAGTGGACCATTTAAATGTGATTCCTTTGGTGTATCGTGGTGTTTTAATTGGCCACGCCCCCAAGAACCTGAAACGCCCCCCACAGACAAGAGTAGGTGATGGTCAGAGGGCATGATTGCGGTACATCGACACTGTACCTTCACTAGCTGACAATTTTATTGGGTACAGCTGCACTTTGTAGGTATTCAGTTACTGACCTCAGCCCATCTGTTACTGTGCACAACCCGCCTCTGGATCAACAGAGACCACCACAGGACTACCAGTGATCAGATATTACATCTACACGGGACTGTTCACAGCACAGCAGTGACCCTGGCATGTTGGTGTCTGTGGCTTTTCCCTGGTGGTGGTGGTTGATTTACTTCATGGATCTCTTTCTGTTCTTCCTCTTTGGTGGTCACTTCCTCCGTCGTCCTGCTGTTTGATACAGCTGTGTATCTGCATGGGAGATAAAGGTGCTGTTCCCATCCACCCTCCTACACTGCCACCTATCTCCAATCCTCCTCCAGTCCAGAGATCTTCCTGAGCACACACACACATGTCCATAAATGTCTGAAATATCACACACACTCTCCTAATAGACCGCTGCGCTCACACAGGGACCAGAGGCCCGGACCGCAAAACTCGTAGTGGATACCCCACATCCGTAACGACACCCCTGTCAGCTGCTTAAAGCATTATCAGGGTCTGGATCTGATTCTTCTGTTTCTCCTGAAGCTCTAGTTCCCTGTCGATGTGTTCATTTACTCTGCCGCTTTACTTTAATCAGATGATCCTCAGTCCGTCAGTCATGTCAGAGTTATCGGTGGACTGCAGCTTGAATCCAGATGCAGATCATCTCGGATATCTCATGATCACCACAATCTGACCCTCAGATTAGAGTCAGATTAATAAATTCAGTGTGAACCACGTCCACACATTTGGGCCACATTTTACTTCCTGTCTTTGACTCGAACCAGTCACTTTAATAGAAGTGGAAGCAAAAGGTAGTATTTAGGAGAGAAGAGGAAAAGCACAGAGCTGTCTCTCTCTCTCTCTCTCTCTCTCTCTCTCTCTCTCTCTCTCATATTGAAGTACACTGAATTTACTGTTCATGGAACCAGTGTGAGATTTGTGTTTTATGAAGTTGTAAACTGTAAGTACATGATAAGGTTTTAGTCATTGTAAGAGGTTAAATGGTTCTGATAAAGTTATTTACACGGCCAGCAACAATCCTCAGCCGTGGTTTTCTAACAATGCCTGAAGAGCCTCAGTATGAGCCAAGAAAATTTTCTTCACACCATCACCACCAGCCTCAGCAGGTTGCATCCATGGATTCATGCTGAGGTTTTTTTCCCCTTGTCCATGACGGTCTCAAATTCTTGTCTTTGTCTAACAGGAGTGGAACCTGATGTGGTCTCCTGCTCTTGTAGCTCATCCACCACAAGTTTTGATGTTTTTGATGCCTCTTTCATTTGCAGTGGTGTTGCAGTGGTGTTTATGGATAAACTATTAGCTGTGACTTACAGACTTTCCGACAGGAAGGACCGAGACTTACTTTCCTCTCCTGAACCTGAGCTTCAGTGACATGCTGTGGTTGAGAGTCATGTTGCCTCCAGATGATGATCAGACTGCCACCAGAGCTGATGGCTGGACACTTTATTCACTTACAGAGGGATTCCAGGAAGTGTCCTTTTTATTAGTCAGTGTTTTGCCCTGATTTAGTGCATTTAATCCAGCTTTCCGTCTGATTGTCTGATGCAGGCAGCTCGGTTTTTTCCTGGTTGATCCTTTAAGATGTTCAGGACTGTGATTTGGATCTGTGTTCTGGAACAAATTTGTTTGATCACATTGTTGCATTTATTTGCGTTGAGGCAGTCAGCTCTTTCCTCCTGTCTAGACAGTCTCAGGTTATAGTGCACATTTAAAAAAAAAAAAAAAAAAAAAAAGTGACTGTCAAGATTTTTCCCTAGAAGGAATAATGGATAAGATTAGTGATGGTCCTGACAAACTCGCTTAAGACAGAGCGAGAGAGAGAAATTGCGGCATTCATCTAAGTCAGAGTAATCTACGATTGTTTTCCACTGCCGTAAAGTAAACTCTAGTGAACAGTTCAGAGGAAAATGTGCAGGAGTTTATTGTCTGGACTGTGAATGTGGATTTGTTCTTAAATCTGATGCCTTACCCATGTCCTTTAGCCCTTAGCACATACGGAATAATTAATTTGTTCAAAGCCAGGAGTGTATCCTGCTCGCTGTATTCTACACCAGATTCAGACCTTTTATCTTCTAGCTTTGGAGGAATTTTTTTCTTCTGCTCTCTTTTTATTCAGTAGTTTTATCAAAACACAAAATATAGCTTTTGAGCCTCTAAAGGCATCACCATTTTTGGGGGGGGGGAGTAATGAATATTCCATATTAAATATTTATTCTTGTTCTAATATACTCATGGCATATTCTTAGTATGATATTAAAGTCTGCTTCCTAAATTCTACATTATAATTCTGTTAATATCAAACTGCCAAGGAATTCGGAGAGGTCAGCGGTGCGACAGGCGGAAAATGTGAGTCGTCGTGCCGTCAGCGTGCAGCAGACACGTTGATTTTCCTTTCCTAAACCTCACAGCTCTCCCGACAGAGGCACTTATTTTTGACCAAAGCCACGGGCGAGCAGGACAGCTTAGTGATCCACAAAAAGCAAAGCAGAGGGGAAGTCTCAGCTCGGCACTTCTGTTGTGATTGGGGAGTTTTTGTGGGCTCCGGACCTGTCTTGATGGATGAGTCTGTCATTTTCTTGCCACTGTGTGCCGTGATGTGTTAGTGTTGCATCACACTAACCGCTGGAGCACAGAGAGCCTAGCATCTGCATGCAGATCATCCAGCTCTGCTTTCCTCCATCCTGCTGCAGTCTTCTGCTAGATTATCTGCTGGAGTCGGAGCTCTGGACCGCTTTTTCTTTAACACTGCCATGTTCCGCTGACTTATTCTCATGAGACAGAAGATGATGAGGCGTTATTACACGGCAAATATCTGTTTTTAATCATTGTTTTGGAAAAAAGAATTGCTCCAAAGACGTATAATCATTTTTCAGACTGAAAAAAGAGCACTGAGTGAGAAGCAGTCAGTTACTCAGCTCTGTAAGGCCTCAGTCTACTTTTACACACCTGATAAATACACGGGTAGTAATATCAAGTGTCTGTCAAAGTGGATGATTTAAATGTGATTCCTGTGTCATGGTGTAATGTGTACGTGATGTGTGTTATTTGGCCACGCCCCCAAGAACCTGTAACGCCCCCCCACAGGCAAGAATATGTTCAGAGGACATGATTGCAGTACATCGACCCTGTACCTTCACTGTGGCACAGTGTTGGATTAAAACATTGGTCCAGATCTGTGTGAATATCAGCACTGAGAAACTGTGTGTAAACTGATGACCTTCACCACCAAACTCTCCCCTGCTGTAGCAGCTTTACTCATACCAGACACCTCATAATGGCTGTGTTTTCCCGGCGAATTGAAAGCAGGTGAGAGTGGAGAGTGTTCAGGGTTGAGGGGGACGGCGGCGTCCTTCTGCTCTGTGTTCCTGCAGACTGTCGCAGTTGATAAGCCTGCATCGGATCACTGCGACGGTCGGGACTGTAGTGTGAAGCTAGCTGCTGATGATTGATGACGACTTGTATGAAGTTGCTACATATCTCGGTTTTTCACAAATCTCAGTGATTACATTTTACTGAAACTTACTGTGGTACCTCAGTGCTGTCTGAAATTTAGAGTTATTACAGTGCTGTAATGTTTCTCTTGATGAATGTCCTTTCTTTTTTTTCTTTCTTTCTAAGCATATGGGATGAAACCATTTAAAAACTTGAGAGCTTTAGATTTTTTATTCTACCACACTGACTACATTTGTGTTTATATTGTGTTTGTGTTACTCCTAACAGACTGGAATAAACACAACGTGTGAGAAAAGAATAGATGCAGCACATCTCCTGTGGGGGTGGCGCTAGTCATGATGTTTCACACTCTGGGCTTTTTAATTGGAGGTGAAATGTATAATAAAGTATTGGGGACTTTGGGAAGCTATAAGGTGATCTGAAATGTTTAACTGATGAACCACAAACCAAACAGACCGAAGAATGCAATATTACAAAAAATATTACAGAAATAATATAAAGCTAAATGTATTTAAACAGATTTAGAATAAACTCAAGCATCCAAATGAAAAACATGAGGACTCAAACCATTGCTGAGGTGAAGTTTTACAGACATAGGAAATAAAAGTGATGAAGGAGTTCATGTTGTTGATGTTGTGTTATCGTGGATGTGTTGTCAGTGTTGTTATGAGTGCTGATGTGTCCTAACTGCTCAGATCCAACCCCAATCACACTGGATGCCATTTCCTCCTGAAGCAGGACACTGAGCCCAGACTCTGGACTACAGAAAGTCATGAATAACCTTCAGCATGTCACTAAACCAGGATCAAACCCCTGTAGAACATGTGACCTGAAATAGAAAACGTTTTCAGTAAAAGTGTGGTCAGGGAAAATAGCGAGCATTTGGATATGTTCTTCTCTTTACTGTTCTTCAGTAAAGGCAATTGAGGCCACAGCAAACATTTCACTGTTCAGTTGCAGTCGCACAATCAGGCCAGAGGTTAATGGCACAATTTTGGTGAATTTGGGGTTGTGCAGGTTGCACAGCTGCTTGTGGCTGTGTGCTGAAGGCGTGACACGTCTCCCACTCAGGTCTAATTGGATATAGTAGGACTGATTTTATTGAAATCACTCACAGGTGCAGGCTTCCCTTAAAAACCTGAAAACCTTCAGCTGTCTAATGTAAAGTGTGTGTGTGTGTGTGTGTGTGTGTGTGTGTGCGTGCGCTTTCCTGTTTGTTATTAGTGTATTTTTGCCTGGATAAAAGTGTGGTGTACTGTGAGTGGAATAAGGAGCTGTTGAAGTGTGTATATGTGTGAGGAGAAGGGTGTGTGTGTGTGGGGAGGGGTATATGTGGTTGGGGTCAGGGAGGAGTGTGTGTGGGGAGGGGTATATGTGGATGGGGTCAGGGAGGGGTGTGTGTGGGGGGGAGGGGTATGTGTATGTAACGCTGTGAAGAGGTGTTAACCCTGATTTATACTGGATTGAAATACTGGATATTTAACTGTGAGTCTGATTTCTCTCTCTCTCTCTCTCGCTGTTTTCTAGGACATCCGCAACACGGTGGGCAACATTCCAATGGAATGGTACAAAGATTATCCCCACATCGGCTATGACCTGGACGGCAAAAAAATCATCAAACCGATCAGGAGTAAGGATGAGCTCGATGAATTCCTAGACAAGATGGAGAATCCTGATTACTGGTGAGTGCTGAGGAACACGAGGATCATGACGAACATGAGGGCGGATTCTGTTACTGTGATAAACTGACATTATGAAACACTGTTCTTCTCTCTGTCCTTCAGTGGTGTTATAACCTTTTGTTACTAAGTGTTTCAGTTCTCTAGCAAAACTTCAGCAAAATCGTGTACTGTGGTGTATACTATGTGTTAGGATGTCTCCAAGTTCTTCACTGTGGATGTTTTATCATATCTCCGCCCTCGGTCCACTCCTGCCGGGACGAGAAGGTGACTTCATCACATCCTTTTTTTTCTCTGTTCGTCTCCAGGCGCACTGTCAGTGATAAGATGACTGGCACAGATATCCGTCTGTCCGACGAGCAGGTGGATCTAGTGCACCGCCTCCAGCAAGGCAAATTTGGTGATGTTAACTTCAACGAGTATGAGGTAGCTCCAAACACCAGCCCACCTTTTATAGACTCTCAGCATCTGCAGTCTGGTTTTTTTAATTTACACTGATTTTGTTTTCTAATCATGCTTTTATAACAGCTGGAGAAACACAACCTCCCTTCATTTATACAGACCTCCACACAGCCTTTCTGCTCTTACTGCTAGCTAATAGCTCTGATCATAGCATGTTAACATGCCTACAGGGAAAGTCTGTCTCCAGGGGGCGGAGTCCACATATAATAATGTGTGATCTTTACTAGCGTTACAGCTAATTATCCATTAAGTTGTGTTGTAAAGCAGTGAGTCACTCCTCACTCTACACTGAAGGCTTCCTGTGATCAGTTTGGTAAAAAAAAAAAAAAACTCAGACGCTGTTTAAAGACAGTTAAGTGTGTGAAAAAAGCCACCTGTCATCTGGGACGTGGTGCGACATGTTAAATGTGTGTGTTGTCTGCAGATGCTGATAGCCCAGCTGTTCTCAGTTATGTCCTTTACTCGTGTCTGTTCCTAATTCCACAAGCGTGTTTAGCAGTGAACATAACAAAAACAGTTTGTACTCCGGCTGCAGAGTCATCGCACCACTTTCAGGGTTTTCTTTTCCACACCCTGTCTTAAAAGTAGTTTTAGCGTGAGGGTCAGTTTGCATGACTCACGTCTGAGCCGCCATCTTGCTTTCATTTCTCCAGCCTGCTATCGACTTTTTCTCCAATGAAGTGATGATCCATCCAGTGACCAACAGGCCCGAGGACAAGCGCAGCTTCATTCCGTCTCTCATTGAGAAAGAGAAGGTAAGAGCTCAGCCCTTTCTTCCAAACCTCTCTGCCTCGTCTACCAGCTTATGATGTAAATCATTATTTGTATATGCTGCACATAATGCAGCTGGGGTTAGAGGAGAACACTCGTGTTTCGACCAGTTGGACTTCTAACTGCTTGCATCTGCACAGCATTATAGGTAATGATTCCCACAACGTTATTTTTTTTTTTTGGAACGAGGTCTAAAACTGCAGTAATTGGAAGCTGAAAGAAATTAGACCCACAACCTTTTTAGTCGAAGTATTAAAAAAAAAAACGTTCACAGTCTCTTTTAATGCAGTGGTTTAGACAGTCGAGCTTAAAGTTCTGCAGTAATTTATATCAGTTTGGTTTCCTGCTGTAAATTGGTCATGGGTGATTTGTGTTACACTGTAGGTCTAAACTCCACAGTGTTACTGTAGTAATGGCTTCAGAGTGTGAGCTCTGCATCACTCCTTGCTTTCTGCTGTCATGCTGTCATGCTGTTAGGTAAGCAAGCTGGTTCATGCTATAAAGATGGGCTGGATTAAGCCACGCAGGCCCAAAGACACCACACCTCAGTACTATGACCTGTGGGCACAAGAGGACCCCAACGCCATCCTGGGGCGTCACAGAATGCACATTCCTGCCCCAAAGATGAGACTGCCGGGTCACGAGGAGTCCTACAATCCTCCCCCAGAGTATCTGCTTACAGAGGAAGAGGTGAGTTGGTTGGTTTGTTTTTGTTTTTTGTTAGTTTCGGATCTAATGTCAAGGCGAGCAATTTTCCACACGTCCCTCGTCCATCACAGTGAGGTTTACTAGAATTTGCCTATAAAGGATTTGCTTGTGGTTTGCATACAGTGTGTAAGTGTTTAATACAGGTGCATCCCCACTGAACCAGCCTCATTACACTGAGCTGCCCTGTGTCCGACATGTTTGGAGGAAAATCGGATATTAATGCAGTTGAGTAAGAAATGTTATTCCTTGTCTGTTGATTAAATGAATGTTGTTTGAACCTCACCAGAGGCTGGCATGGGAGCAGCAGGACCCAGAGGACCGCAAGCTGAACTTCATGCCACAGAAATACCCCTGTCTCCGTGCTGTCCCCGCCTTCTCACGCTTCATCCACGAGCGCTTCGAGCGCTGCCTTGACCTCTACCTGTGTCCTCGTCAGCGCAAGATGAGAGTGTGTATTCTCACTGTTATCATAAGAGACACACAGCAGTGTGTGCTTTCTTCATGATAACCACTTAAATTAGCTTCATTTAAGAAGAATACGCTCAAAACCCAGTGGAAGTAGATTTTCTGTCTTCACAAATAGCTTTCTGTCCCCACCTTCTCCTTCTCTCACAGGTCAACGTGAACCCAGAGGACCTGATCCCCAAGCTGCCCAAACCCAAAGACCTGCAGCCGTTCCCCACCACACAGTCGCTGGTAGGTGAAGATCAGCGTCACTGAGCACTGCAGAAGGACAGCGTCCCGATCTTCCCCCGAGTCTGAAGATGAGACGCACAAACAAATCAGAATGAGCCATGTGATGAATGACCTCATCGATTCTTATATGTGGGGAAAAACACACAAGTCTCTTTGGGTGGCATTTTTCAGGGGGAGGAAAAGATCAGACAAGTTCAAACTTTGAAAAATGCTGCTTGAAAAATTTTCAGACAGCCGTCCTTGTAAAATTCAGTACACCAAAGTTTAGTCTGCCGTTTTTCAGGACTGTAAATAGAGGAGCTACAAACATCTGGGCAGTGGCAGAGAATTAGTGAGAAAAGCTGCTTTGCTTGTCCTCGTATGATCTCACTGAATTTATGATTATAATGCGCTTAGCCAAGACCACGTTATTCACTTTACTTCAGCTGGTCTGATCTCTTTAAGACTAAACGTCACTCAGACGTGACACAGACGTAAGAGTTGCATGATCTTTACACAATATTTAACTTTTCATTCTTCTTCTTGTCCATAATTAACGAGTTCAATTAGCCGTTTGTGTGTGTTTATATACATATAAATGTATCTGTGTATATATGCGTGTGTGTGTGTGTGTGTGTGGTAAGGAAAAGTAAGTAGTGAACTTGTGAATCATGGGTGGTTATAAAGTGGTAATTCCGGGTTCTGCTCACTCCACAGGTGTACCGTGGTCACTCCAGTCTGGTTCGCTGCATCAGCGTGTCCCCCAGCGGGCAGTGGCTGGTATCAGGTCAGTGTTTTCACTGTGGATGTGTCACTGGGAAGTGTGTTTTTATCATGTTGTGTGTGTTTGATTTTATCCTACGGCTCATCTCAGCCTCAGCTCAAGCTCTCCTCTGCTGTTCTTTCGACCAGTAGCTAGCGGCCAGTTAAAACGTCCCCAGAGCACTCGCCATGATGTCATGGTGCTGATGGTTCTTTATGATGAAGGACCCGGTGTCTCATTCACAGACATCAGGCTTGGAGTGAGAATGAGCGCAGACACAATTTTGCTCGAACCAGATAAATTAGTCATGTCTAAGTCACCACTCATCTCCTTTCTCCTCTCTTCTGGAGACAGGTTTTTTTCCACTGTATTTTTTATAGCTTTTGGCTGCTTGGCTCTCATTGTTAGCTGCTCTGGGAAATCAAACAGGAAAGAGACTTCACTCATGTTGTTGCCATTTAGGAGCTTCATGAAGTCACAAGAGGACCTGAAAATCTGACAGACGACAAATTAGTTATGGCTGGATTTATCAGGAAACGCTCTTTTCTTCCATTTACTCTTGACTTCAGGTTCTTTTTAAGACCAAGGATCTGATTTACCTACTAAAACTTTTTTTTTGGTAATAAACCAAAGCCAACCCCAAACAATGCTATAAAACATACTTAAATGATTGCAGAGGGGTTCTGTATAAAGAGCAAAACTTATTTTAAGCCCAGAAGCTCTGTCTGTTTTGGTCTTTTTTTAAATAGATATATAAACTCATGCTATAATTGAATATTTTCTCGGTTAGCATTAGGCATCTGATTGCCATTAGCTTTGGTATGAATTATATGAAAAAGCTGCAGCAGAAAAAGAATAGCTTTAATAAGACGGAGAGGCAGGCAGCTCCTCTACGCTCTAGTGAAGGGAGTGGTGCGGCCAAAGCCACAAAACCCAAATGATATCCCCTTCAGTATGGAAATGTGGTCACGTTTCTGCGTTTGATTTGAATGAGCAGCTTCAGTAACTAATAGTTTATCGATTAGAAACAAAACAGCAGTGGTTACGCCGTACCCTGTCTTTATATCAGTGTGCACTTTATCTTTGTGTGTGTGTGTGTGTTTTTTCTTTCTTTATTTTTTATTTTATTTTTTTTTGTACTGGCTGAGATAATGAAAACAAGTCCACGTATGACTAATGCGGTGGGCGGGACAGCCGTAGACGGAGAACCAGGCTGGCAGCAATTTAGTGGCAGTATCTGCTAAGCCGTCCATAACAAAGGACTCCATAAAGCCATATGCAAAACCACTAGAGTCAGGGCCGCTGTTTTGTCTTGCTGTAAAATATATTAAACCAGTAATAAAATGTCCTTTCCCACAGTAAAAAAGGCAGTTGACAGCCTCCCAGGCATTACAGCCCCTCAAGTCTACAACACACACCCCGCCCCACCCCGCCCTGCCCCGCCCCGAGAGCCTGAATTTGTTTTTCAGTTGTGTTTGCGTGTTAATTGCAGCGTCTTCCATCTCACTTCGCTGCACTGCATCAGCGGTGACTCTTTTGTTCCAGGCTTGAATGATGTTAGTGACTTTTACACCGAGCTTGTGATCTAGAAGCAAATTGGAAAATCTTGAAGCCACTATGCAAGTGGCAATAAAACCCCAGACAAATTTGTTTTAAAAATAGAGAAAGTTTTTTTTCCATAAACTTCAATACTTTCCTCACGTCATGAATCAAAGCACATTATTTCTGGCTGCACCTTAGCTGAGTTCTCACTCCCCACTTTACTTCTTAGCTTGAACACAACAAACATGTTGAATGCAGGAAGAGTGAGCGCTCCCCGTTACCCCATGCAACATCCCACATAAACGATGAGGCCATGGACGGACGAGGTGCGGGATTTCACGTCCTGCTCGCTGTGCCTGTAAGGACGGAACCAATGTAACGTGTCTCCTAAACGCTGTTCAGGTTTAGCGAGACGTCAGATAGAGTAGAAGTGGATCTTGTTACTGTAGTGAGTTTGTGCTGTTTGTTTTGCTGCCCAGCTGAATATAGGAGTATCTATAAAGCTGAAAGTAGAAAAAAAACAACACAACTACAAATTAGTGGGGTGGAGACAGGAGATTTGAGGGGTCAGAGCAGCCAGTTGTAAGCCGCACACAGGAAGTGCTCACTGAACACCACGCCGCCATTCATGACACGCTGCACTGGCTGGGGTCAGGTTCTGACAGCAAGTCGGTAGAGATTTGATGAAACGTTGGTGCTGGGTATACTTTTTTTAAAAGAAGATATCCTGAGGTCACATGCCGTAAATATCTGGAGCAGCTTATTTCCTTTCATGTTTGAGTTGTTGGTAAAAGCAGAATGTTGCTGCTCATGTTCACCAATACAAGTGCAGTGTAAATGCAAACTGTACAAGGGGAAGCCATGCAGCGCGCACACACACACACACACACACACACACACACAGAGCGAGTAGAGTGTCCGTGCCGTGTGAGTTTGGCTGAGGCAGAGAGATTTACGGAGGAGACCACAGCTATGTGTGCCAGACGGACCTCTGGGCCACGGCCTCGGGGACCGTCCCTGCTCGGCTATATCCGTCACCCTAGCGCTCACTACTTAAAAAGCGATTATGGTTTAGGGAGTTATTACACTCCACCCTCCATCCAGGACCGCTTGACTTGTTTTTCCTGTGTTTACGAAGCGTGCAGGTATAAAAGTTTCACAACCAGACGCTTTTAGCAGTGTGTAAGGTGGCTGTTGTCCCAGTGGTGGAGCTGAATGTTGTGCATCAAGTAACAAAGTGAAGCTGCTCAATAACACGTAACTGGGTTGCCAGAGCAATGTTTTTTCAACAGCACAGGCGGAGCAGAGGAGAGCAGGAGTCGCAGCGGGATGTGATAAAAGATAAAATGAGAGCTTTTTTAGTTGTGTTCCTGTGTGTGAGATACACAACAACACACTCAGACATCTGCAGTGTAATGAACACTTTCACTCAGGATGAGAACCAGATCCCGGAGGCCCATCTCTCACACACGCGCGCACACACACACACGGTTTTCCTGCACATCTGTACAGACTGAAATTGTTTGTTACTCTGTATTCTGCTACCAAAATATTTTGACTGTTGGCGCTTGCACTTTCTGACCCCAGGCTCAGATGACTGCACCGTGCGCTTCTGGGAAGTGAGTACAGCTCGCTGTCTGAATACGGTGGAGGTGAGCGGGGCTGTGAAGAGCGTGGCTTGGAGTCCAAACCCTGCCGTGTGTCTGGTAGCCGTCACCTAGTAAGTTCATTCCCTCTTCCTGTTTAACTCGGTGCTAACAGACTGCTCTCTCTTACACTGCACCTGACTCCGGGTTGCCAGTTCACAGCTTTTTGTTTCTCTAAGGCTGAAGCTGGTTTACGTCGTGTGATTTCAGCCTTTGTTTCCGATTATTACCTCATATTACCTCATATTACCTCATGCTGTATGAGATAATCTCTGTAAGATCTCAGTAACAAATGCTATGATGCATAAAATATAAAACAAAAAAAAAAGAACAGCTGATTGTTAATGGTGAATAGGAAACAGATAAACATTAAACACAGTAAGAGTCTCACAGCTTGCAGTCAGGGTCTATCTGATGGAGATTAATTCATGGATTTATGGTTTTAAAAATATTACAGAATCTCCAAACACTGCAGCGAGCAAAATCCCTCATTTCAGTCTCAACATAGGTTCACAGCGTGGATTACAGAACATCCTTCAGTAGGGTTCAGTCCTCACACTGCCTTCCCTCTGATTGAAGACGAGAACGCAGGACTGATAAAACAACACAGTCTGTTAATACTGTACGTGTAAAGAGCGAGGATTTATTGAACACATGGCTGGTGTCTGAAGCTTTCTTATTATTATCAGGGAAGGGAAGCTGTGAAAATTCTCACAAGATTTGCTCAAGCTTCGCTGTTCTTCATACATGTGTGTGTGTTGCTAAATGCCATTATCTAGAAGTTATTGAAGTGTTTTCTTAGTATAGCAGAGTTCATTTATTACCAGCCACAAAACTCAAACCCTATACTAGCACTTGGTGGAGTATGTGATAAATCTTCCAATAATGCAGCTCAGCAAATGCAGCACATCCACTCCCCCCTACACACACACTCACTCACTCACTCTTGCTGCTTTTATAGAGCACTGTTTCTAATGTCCTAATGTGTTGCTGCTCTTAATTTCTGGGATTGTTTTGCACGCTGTTCTCTTAAGAGTTCTGTAGGTGAGAGTTGATGCGTTATGTTTTTACAACTGAACTGAACTAAAGACACCAGATTCAGGTGTATTTATGGTTCTGCTGTGTGTGTGTGTGTGTGTGTGTGTGTGTGTGTGTAGTGGTGAGACTGTAGTGCTGATTAACCCTGGGCTTGGAGATCGTCTGATCTGCAGTGCTACTGATCAGCTCATCTCATCCTACGAGGAGCTGGAGGAGTCCAAGGAGCAGGCCGTGCAGTGGGCCATCGCTGAGGGCAAAGGTCACGATCAGGGTCAACGACTCATTCTCACACACCCTAAGGTACCCTAAAAACACAAACTAAACACGAATGCATCTCATTGGGATGTTAACATGCACCGTGTTCATCGTCATGCATCAGGATCGCTGTGATATCAGTGTGGGATCTCTGTTCTGCTGCACTGATCAGCTCTGGAGTACAGAGTCAGATGAAATTATAAAATTCTGATGTCTTTTTTTCCCCGTCTCTCTGCGGTGCGCTCTGTCCCTCACATGCGCTGTAGCCAGGAGGCTTTTAACTATTGGCAAAAGCCACAAGGTTGTGGTCGTCTTTTTCCTGAAATGGAAAGAAATATAAGACGCCTCCAGTGTCCAATTAAAACTCCTGGAAAAAGAGAAGCCGGCTCACCAGCTGGCAGGATGGTAAAGCCAGTATTAATAGCCATAAATTTAGTCTCGGAGCGTCTTTGAGGTTATAATTGGATTAACATTGCTGAGGTTACCGCAGAATGACTTTGACCATTGACCTTATGATTGTCACAACCCCTCATCCTCCCTCAGCGTTTCACTCTCTCTCTCTCTCTCTCTCTCTCTCTCTCTCCTCAGGCTGTGAGACAGGTGAGCTGGCATGGGAAAGGTGACTACCTGGCCTGTGTCATGCCTGACGACGGCAGCAGTCTGCAGGTGTTGATCCACCAGGTGAGCAAGCGGCGCACGCAGAACCCCTTCCGCAAGAACAAGGGCATGGTGCAGTGCGTCTCCTTCCACCCCATCCGGCCCTACTTTTTTGTGGCCACACAGCGCTACGTCCGTATCTACAACCTCATCAAACAGGAGCTCACCAAGAAGCTCATGACCAACTGCAAGTGGATCTCCAGCATGGCCGTGCACCCGGGAGGTGAGTGTGAACCTGCCTGGGCTTGGGTTCTCTCACAGGACTCATCTCAGTCCTGTTCTGTAACAGATCTGCGAAACAGCTTGTGGGGGTTTGGAGTGATGTGACGGAAATCCTGGCGATGAGCTGCAGCCTTCCTGCTCTCTGCTTTTGATTCATTATATCTTACATTTCATTTCTGCACACTGATCTCTTCAGTGTTCCTGTAGTAACTGCTGGAGAACTGTAGGTCTGGTGCTTCCAACACCGAGCTTCAGTTTAACGGCACGCTCAAAGATTTGCACTAGTATTTATTAAAGAATCAGAAAATATCTGCAGCGATGACACAGACACCGTCAACAAGTAACGATGTCTGGGTCTCGCAGTACAGCACACACCTGAACCTGGACCTGCAGTCAGACACAAACCAGCACAGTTACACACAAGTGTATACAAAACAACTCAAACCAGCACAAATATACACCAGTCGGCATCAATCCATGCAAATCAATTCAAAGCAGCACAAAACACAAACAAGTTACAATAATTTGGTTAGATTGTGTTTGTTTTTGGTTTGGTTCGAATTTCCTGCGTCATCACACCTCTGCTCTAGACACTGAAATATCTTCAAAACCAAATCCCGGAGTTTGATGTCATGTAAACATACTGAGTGTTTTAAACCATTACCTATCCTGATGGTCATTCAGCTGGGAGTTCACTGCTCTGTTTCTCATTTTGCCAGGTGACAACGTGATCTGCGGCAGCTACGACTGTCGACTGGCCTGGTTCGACCTGGATCTGTCTACAAAGCCGTATAAAATGCTCCGGTGAGATGGCGCCACCGCATGATTTCATGAGTGGAGTCTCTGTAAAAAACAAAAAAAAAAAAAAAGGGAACATTTTGCTAACGTCTGACGTCATGATTCTGTCTTTAAACAGGCATCATAAGAAGGCTTTGAGGAGCGTGGCCTACCACAAGCACTACCCTTTGTTTGCCTCGGGATCAGACGATGGCAGCGTTGTTGTCTGTCACGGGATGGTGTACAAGTGAGTGTCTTTTCCCTTCATCTTCTTTATTCAAATCTAATTAAATTTTATTTGTCACATACACAATTATACACAGTTTGACATGTAGAAATGTGTTTTATTTCTGTCCTTCATAGAAAAATAGAGGCCAAAAAAACACTACGGTAAAAGAATAAATGTTCGTCACAAATAAGATACAATAAAGTAAAACGTATAGAGACAATCTGGTGGAAAATTGCAGTAAAAAATGAATATATAAAAAATAGAGAAGGTCGAATGTGAATACTGTGATAGGATGTGAATATGAATATAGAATAGAATATGAATTGTGCTATTATGCTTATTCCAGTCCCTCCAAGATTCCAGTGAGTGATTTAGTGATTGTTACGGCCAAAAAGCCGTTTTTGTGTTTTGCTTTTTTTTCCTGAAAAATGTGATGCAGCTTTTTTTTTTAATTACTTGAATTGGTGAAATCACAAGCACAGGATTCTTCTTTTAAACTCCTAGCAGTGAGACACACGTGTCATGACCGTCTATGAGAGCTGTGCTCACGTTCCACACGTGAACTGAATGCATGTTGTGAATATCAGAGTTTGCTTGTTTTTGTATTTATTTCTGCGATCACAAAATCCTGGAGAGATCCTGTTGTATGGTAGAACATTTCTCTCCTTTTTCGACGTCTCTTGCTTTCTCTGTAACTCGTCCTCTCCCTTTCCCCTGCTCACTTATTCTCTTCTGTCTGTTCACACATTGGGCTCGCATCCGACAGGATCATCAGCCAGTATGGTTAGGAGCGCTCTTTGAGCAGGAGAAATGGGCCGTACTCGGTCAGAGGCATCAGCTGGACTTTAATAGATGAGTTTATATGGAGCCGGAGGATGTAATGTTATTTTTCCAATTTTGCCATCAAGTCTAGCTGTTGATGGTTATACTGCAAACCAGATTTTTAGAAATTGTAGCTTTTATTCTAACTATAAGCTTCTCGATCATCTTCCTCCAGAAAAGGAAAGAAAACACTCATGTGCTGTACAGTATTTTTGCCTGAGCCTCATGCTGTCTCCTGTTTTTCCCTCACAGTGACCTGCTGCAGAATCCCCTCATCGTCCCAGTCAAAGTACTGAAAGGTCATATCATCACACATGACTTAGGGGTGCTTGACGTGGCTTTCCACCCCACCCAGCCCTGGGTCTTCTCCTCGGGGGCAGATGGAACAGTTCGTCTCTTTACCTAGTCATCACCTTCTGTCTGTAGTTTAGTGACTCAAACTGGATTAAGGGTGAAAGTGATTTTTAAACTGTACATGTTTTACTACATATTTTTTCTCCTAGAAAATGTATGTGCTCAGAATCATTTTTTGACTAGTTACATTTTTTATAAAAAAAAATTAATAAATAGAAAGAAAGAAGAAATATCAGGCGAGTTTGAGAAGCTGAGAGCTTTTTTTTGAGTGCGTGAAGCAGAAGCGTGTCGGATTCCTCCAGCCGAGCCCTGAACGAGCGAGCGGTCCCGAAGGCCATTTCCCACACTGGGCCGAGCAGCTGTCTCACGGCAAATCAAGACTGAACCTCTAATCCTTGGACAAGGAGACAACTCATGAAAAAGTATATGTTCAACTATTAGTCATGCCAAAAGAAACAACAAAGAACAGAGTTAAAGCTGTGAGCTTCAGGAGTCCTGTTCCTCCCGAGCTCATTTTTCAATTAAACCTTGTGCTTGTTTTACGTCCTGATTTTAAACTGCTGTTCAGTTATTTGCCAGTATTCGTGATCAGGCACGCTACACAGAGTCATTAAACATGTTGAGTTGTGAAACATTGACTGAGTGAATTTCTGAGAAACGTTATTTTTAATTAAACCCGCTGTTCCTTCAAGGCTCTTTCTGGCATTTTCTTTTGCCTTCTTTTCTTCCCTCGTATTGCTGTAGGTCAGTGAGGGTGATTTGAAAACTCCTGAAATATATGCAGCAGGAGACGGGGGAATGGGGCTCTCTTCCTGTGTGGGGAGGCCCAGACGTGAGCCATCAGAAGCCTGTGTGTATTATAGATCAGGTTTCAGTGAGCCGGTCCACCTGCAGGCGTCTCTCCCCTCTCACCACCAGTCCCCAATCTTCCATGAGTGTGGGGCACACCTGTCAGATTTATTCACAATATTTTCCAGTCTAAACCACTGGACTTTACAACTGAAATGAATGCCTTCGCTGATATTTTAAAAAGAATGTGTATCGAACTTGAATATTGTGTATATATTATCTCACTTCACTTGTATTAACTCACACAGACCGCAGCAGGCTTGATTCTGCTTTCCATCAGAGATGAATCACGTATCATCATTTAAGTACGATTCTGTTCAAACCTGTCGACGCTTACTAAACAAGAAATCTTATCAGCGTGGTGATGTATGTTTTATGTACAATACAGCCAAAAGTATGTGCACCTCATCAATCACACCCACGTGTGCTTCTTCCTCACAAATTTGGAAACGCACAATTGTTTAGAAAATCTCTGTATGCTGTACTATGTTACACATTACAGTTTCTCTTCACTGGATCTAAGAGGCTCGAGCCCTGCTCCAGCATGACGATGCCCCTGTGCACAAAGCACAGAGCTCCATGAAGACATGGTGTGTTAAGGTTGGACTGGAAGAACTGGAGTGTCCTGCACTGAGCCCTGTCTCTGACTCGACCCCACTGAACACCTTTGGGATGAACTGGAACACCGACTGAACCACAGACCTTCTCACTCTTACAACATCAGTGCGTCCTGTCGCTGTATAAATATCAGAAGGCACATGGCCCATGTGGACAGTGCAGCAGATTTCAGCTCAGAGATGAAGTGAATATGAAATCATTCTGTGTTCTACTGATAAACACAAGGCTCTGTATTCTCTCTCTGTATGTTTGGGGGTTTTCTTGGCTCTTAGTGTGAGTTTTGTGTTTTTATGCAGTATGGGCTTGAGCACGGTGAGGAACTACACTCTGTAAACTTCACTCAGACTTCACAAAAGATTTCTGCTTTCATTTCTAGAGCCACCACATGGCAGCATTTTACGTCATTCATTAAAAAAATGTTACTTTTGTGTTTTTTGTCACAAATGGCTCTCCATGAAATGTCCAGTTTCTTTACATTACATTCTGTAATGTAACAAACTCCAAACTAAAATTGTGAAATCATTAAAGATATTAAAATTCATTAAGTACTGTTGTATTAAAATAACCAGGTGGCTATCAAATAATAAAGAACAGACTGATGTGTGAAAAAACTTGCTGAGAAAGCTCAATCTCCAACTTACTCAGTCACATTAGATTAAAAACTTGCCACTAAAATACCGAAGTGAAAATATAAATGAATTGCTGGTGTCACCGACTTTGAGCAGCGTTTGTCTGAGTCACAGATTTTGGCTGAGTCTCCTGAGATCTGGCGCAGAGATCATCCTAAACACAATGTGTTCATGTGAGCTGGGAAACTGACTCGCTTCTTAAAGTGAACTCTTTCCACTTAGATTTGTTTTTGAGTCAATGAGAAGATCCAGTCACTGCCCAGCTGGAGCCTGATGCCCACAACACATCTGTAGACCCTCATTAAAACACACACACACACAATATTGATGCTTTTGTCTTCCTCTTGTGTCTAGTTTTGGTCCTGAATCTGTTGTTCTTTGCTTTGTTTTCATGTTTAGATCTTCTGTTCTGTGTGTTTTCCTGCTGTGTGGAACGACATTAGTTTGTGAAGAGTGGAATAATACAAACAGAGTTCAGAGATCCTGACAAGAAGAGTGAGGGGGAGGAGGAGAGGAATAAGATGAAGTCCCACTTCATTTCACCACATTTATCAATGAACACCTTCAGACACGAGAAAACTGAACACAGCTGCATGCTTGGCGTTCCCAACACGCTCCAGCTATAAAAACCCTGAAGGAAACTGTCTCGGATTATTATTATTACTATTATTATTATTATTATTAAATCAGTGATTTTGCAGTATAACACTAATGACTTTAGCTTTCTGTATATTATATAGATATATAATATTTAATATTAAATTAAAAACAATATTTATTTACATAAAAAATATTTTATGTAAATATTGAATACACATTAAAGCAGTCAGCTGTCTGTAGAACTGAATGTTTAATGTAATAAAACTGAAAGTCACTGCTGCTTAAATCTCAGCACTGAAATCTGGAAAAATGGAGACAGGATGTCCAGACACACTTGACACCCGTATTCAGACTGAAAATGGCACGAGACAGATTCCAGGGCAAAGCGCTTGTCTGTAAGACGACATCGTCAGCGCTCGGAAAGACTCGGTGACCTCTTCACGACTTCCTCTGGCCAGCTCGTCTTCGGAGGCAGAGCCTGATGGGCCATCACAGATCCTTGTCCCTGCTGTAAAACCTTTTTATTAGCTCTGCCAGACGGCGTACAGTCAATCGGGTTTTATTATATTCGGGCTTTGTGCTGTTAAATACATAAGTTGCACCGCATATTTTGCATCTCGACTCTCCATGATTTGAGTATGACTTCAGACAGTGGCACCGAATCAGTCTGAAAAGAAACCCCTTTGGAGGCTTTGAATGTCTGTCATGGCCTGTCTCGCCCACAACCGTTTTTGGGGGGGTGTGTGTGTGTGTGTGTGTGTGTGTGTGTGTGTGTGTGTGTACACACGTACCTGTGGTTTTCCTGTAAGTGAAACCCAATAACAGTCCCATTGCATCACTCTGAATACTTTTAGAGGAAAATGGATGCAATCTTGGCAGTCACTGAGAGTTTCCACTGCTTTTTCTAAATCTTTTTCCTCCTTTACTTACTTTCCCCACAGAGAGCGCGGTCAAAACAAACAGCAAATATGTGGTGTAGAGAGACTGGGCACAAGGAAAGCCACATTCCACTCTAAGTGGAAAAAATTAGAGTCCAATTCTACCCTGTCTGACTTCTAAAGCTCCTCGCCATTTCGCTTCCATAAATTAATTAGGGAACATTGCTAAGAGGTTGAGCGTTTCAAACGGCGCGTAATCGTGCTGTCAGCGGCTTTTCGCTGGAATACCCCCTATAGGAACAGCAGAGAGAAAATGAGGAGCGAGTTGAGTAATCAGTAGGTATGATGATGCATTACTGGGCCACAATCTGGTCTGAGACTCAACACACATGCTGTCATGCTGACTAATGACATCTGGGATACAGAAACAGCTGGACAGCAGTGTGATGAGTCTTGAAACGTGACAGCAGTGTGATGAGTGTGACGCTGCTTGAAATATTAGAAGGAAAGACGTTATTACATCCCACTATCAATCCCCTTGACTAATGGATCGGTTATAGGTACAGAAAAATCTCTTAACTTGTGGCCTTATATTTGGTGAACAGGATAGAAAACTATACACCGATGCACTTGTGGCTGCTGAACCTCCTAAAAACACACGCGGTGTCTCCAGGAGTCCAGAATGCAAAGTTGTACCTGAGGGACGGTTGAATAAAAATGTGCCTCCTGTGAGCTGAGCTCCACCGTACTGTTCCCTGTATAATCCTATCTTTTTTTTTTAAGCAAAACCTCCACCATATAAGAGCTGCAAATCATTCCTAATGGTCTGTTCTTGCCCTGTATTCGTTACTCACACACAAGGGCTTTGGCAGAAGATACCTGTATCATACTCTCACTTTCCTGCAGAGCTCTCGGGCTTTTCAGTGTTCTAGTACATGGAGAAAAAGTGCCTCAGATGTGATTTGGCAGCTCAGTGGGATTTTTTTTCTTCTGTCCAAAAAGAATTTAGCTTTTCTGAAAAACTCTCAAAGCCAAGTATTTATTGTGGTATTTTCTGTCAACATTCGATTTTACGCAATATGCTAATGCATGCAGCGTGAACAGTATCCAGTCTGACCACAGACAGGAAGAAGACGTGAATTTAATGAAGTCTCACTGTTCTCGGATCTGTACTAACACGAGCGTCTTGGCCAGAGATAAGCTACATCTGAGTTTAGCTTTATTTTCCTCCTCAGTATCAGTGCATCAGATACAGAAACATTAACCCCTTCAGATCTGATTTATTTTCACTTCACAATAAAAAGTAGCTTTACATACAATAAATTTAGAATGAAAATAAAAAAAATAAGTAAGAAAAAGAAAAGGGGGGGGGGTGAACAGAACAAGAAGATAAGACAATCAAAAATTGAAAAGAAAGCAAAAATGAGAAAAAATAAAATAAAAAAGGAAGAGAAAGGAAAACATTTATTCTCCTCCAATGTGAATGTAGAAAAAATTATTATTATTTTACCACTACTGATGCAGCATAAAACATCCTCTTGTTTTTTAACCATGTTTGTGATTAAGTTAAGGGTCATGTCTTTACTCTGATTGGTTATATTACTCTGTTATCACTCTCTATTATATTACTCTGATCAGTGATATTTGTAATATGAAAGCAGGTCATTTTATTTGTTTAAACCAAAAAGCATGGTTTCTATATATGCCGGTGGATATACAGAGGCTCAGTGTGCCTGCTCGCACACCTCCAGGGTTGGGGGGGTTTGAATGGTCTCCCTGTTCCTTGGGGGTTTCTTCCAGTTTCTTCTCCCAGTCTGAAGATGTATGTAAAATCTGCAGCTCACATGTTGTATTTAAATTAAGTGTTTAACACATAAAACCATAAGTGACCTCAATTCTAGAGGTTTAAATGTCAAACTGAGAATTAGCCGTTACCTGATCAAGAGAATAAAAAAGCATACATTTAAATGAATGAATACTGGAAAATGTATAAATAATAATAATAATAAATTTAAATGAATTAATATTGGAAAAGGTATTTTTCATAAGAAGTAACAAAGAAGAATTCAGATGCTGTTGGTGAATTCTTTAATAAATAATGCTTTGCTTTTTTAATGTACACAAAACCCTGAGCACAGTTTTTAATAATCTAACTCATTTACTGATGATAATTGAGAGGTTTCATGAAAGTGGAGCACAATTATTGCCTGATGTTTTATTCTGAGTGATTATTTTAAATTGTTTAGATCAACAACTCTCATTTTTCAAAAGAATAAAATCAGTAACTAAGTGCTACATTTATGACTACTGGCTAATGAACATGCTGAGTGTTAGAGTGTTAAGTTACAGTCTACTTCCTTATCTTAACTAAATAACCTAAAATATGGTTCAATCTGGCTGTTGTGGTTGTTGTCACCCTGTGAGTTTTTTCCTTTTTAAACTGGGGCCAGTTTTGTCTCCAGGAACAGTAACCAAGCGCTTTAGTGGTGTTGGTGGTGTTTGTGTTTGTGATGTTAGTGGTGTTGGTGGTGTTTGTGTTTAATAATAATAATAATAATAATACATTTTATTTGTGGGCGCCTTTCAAGCTCTCAAGGTCACCTTACAAAAATACATTTAAAAAACACAGCATAATATAAAACTTACAAATAGAAAACAAATAATAAAATATTTAAAAATTAATTAACAAAGAGAAAAAATAATGGACAAGTTTCAAATATAAAATGCAATTCTAAACATGTAAGTTTTGAGTCTGGATTTAAAGGTTATCAGAGAGTCTGTACTTCTGATGTCAGCAGGAAGACTGTTCCAGAGGCGGGGTGCAGAGCGACTGAATGCTCTAAGCCCCATGGTGGACAGTCGAGCTGATGGTGTGGTGAGCTGGTTAGCAAAAGAAGATCTGAGTGTACGGGAGGGTGTGTATAATTGGAGAAGGTCAGACAGATATGGTGGAGAAAGATTATGAAGAGCCTTGAAAGTGAATAGCAGAATTTTATACTCAATGCGAAACTTCACAGGAAGCCAGTGAAGCTGGTGAAGAGCTGGTGTGATATGGTCAATAGAAGGAGTTCCAGTAATAATGCGGGCTGCAGAGTTCTGTACCAGTTGTTTGTGATGTTAGTGGTGTTAGTGGTGATGGTGTTAGTGGTGTGGGTGTTAGTAGTGTTAGTGGTGTTGATGGTGTTAGTGGTGGTAGTGTTGGTGGTGGTGCTAGTGGTGTTAGTGGTGGTGTTAGTGGTGGTAGTGTTGGTGGTGTTAGTGGTGTGGGTGTTGGTGGTGTTAGTGGTGTGGGTGTTAGTAGTGTTAGTGGTGTTGATGGTGTTAGTGGTGGTAGTGTTGGTGGTGTTGTTAGTGTTGTTGTTGGGGTTAGTGGTGTTAGTGTTGGTGGTGTTAGTGGTGTTGATGTTAGTGGTGTTGATGTTAGTGGTGTTGGTGGTGTTGATGGTGTTAGTGTTGATGGTGTTAATGGTGTTGGTGTTGGTGGTGTTAGTGGTGTTAGTGTT
Source organism: Hemibagrus guttatus (assembly GCA_033459395.1). NCBI lineage: Eukaryota > Metazoa > Chordata > Actinopteri > Siluriformes > Bagridae > Hemibagrus > Hemibagrus guttatus. The sequence continues at coordinate 18,641,184 of JAUCMX010000024.1, read as the reverse complement.
AGTGGTGTTGGTGGTGTTGATGGTGTTAATGGTGTTTGTGTTGGTGGTGTTAGTATTGGTGGTTTTAGTGTTGGTGGTGTTGGTGGTATTAGTGTTGGTAGTGTTAGTGGTGGTGTTAGTGTTGGTGGTGCTGCTAGTTTCCTGTGAGTGCGAGCACTGGGTTTGGGTTTGTTTTTCTATGATTCTAAGGCAGGACTCTTGGGCTTCTTGCTGCTGATCTGCTAGGATAATTTTACTTGTCACGTCCAGCTCTGTTCTGGTCATTGATGGGTTTTATTTAAGAAAGATGTGCAGGACTCAAGAAATATCAGCTTTACAGTGTCATTAAACACCAGAGCTGAATACTGACTGGATTACGTGCCAGGATCAGCCTTCCTCTGTTTCCCCTTTTCATAATTCTTCTTAACAACTAAATGTAATTGCCTTTTATTGTGTAAAGGCTGATGTCATGCTTTTATGTCATATCCTGTATTAATGATCAGGACATAAGCAGATAATACAGAGACACAAGCTGAGCTCTACAATTCTATGGTTGTAGAGCTGATTTCATTCCAACATCTGTATAAAGTGTAGAAATGAAAGCAGGTTTAGTAGATTAATGAGCCTAGTTAGTGGTGTTGATGGTGTTCGTGGTGTTAGTTTTGGTGGTGGTGTTGGTGTTAGTGGTGTTGGTGTTAGTGTTGTTGGTTGTAGTGATGTTGGTGTTAGGGGTGTTGGTGTTAGTGGTGTTGGCGTTAGTGTTGTTGGTGTTAGTGGTGTTGGTGTTAGTGTTGGTGGTGTTAGTGGTGTTGGTGTTAGTGGTTTGGTGGTGTTGGTGTTAGTGGTGTTGGTGGTAGTGTGGGGGTGTTAGTGGTGTTGGTGTTAGTGGTGTGGTGTTGGTGTTAGTGTTGGTGGTGTTAGTGTGTGGTTTAGTGGTGTTGGTGTTAGTGTGTGTTGGTGGTGTTTAGTGTTAGTGGTGTTGGTTTGGGTAGTGGTGTTGGTGTTAGTGTTGGTGGTGTTAGTGGTGTTGGTGTTAGTGTTGGTGGTGTTGGTGTTAGTGTTGGTGTTAGTGTGTGGTGTTAGTGGTGTTGGTGTTAGTGTGTGGTTTGGTGTTAGTGTTGGTGGTGTTAGTGGTGTTGGTGTTAGTGTGGTGGTGTTGGTTGTTAGTGGTGTTGGTGTTAGTGGTGTTGGTTTAGTGGTTTTGGTGTTGTGTTGGTGTTAGGGGTTGTTGGTGTTGGTGTTAGTGTTGGTGGTGTTAGTGTGGTGGTGGTGTTGGTGTTGTGGTGTTTTTAGTGTTGGTGTTAGTGTTGGTGGTGTTAGTGTTGGTGGTGTTAGGTGGTGTTGGTGTTAGTGTTGGTGTTTGGTGTTGTGTTAGTGGTGTTGGTGTTAGTTGGTGGTGGTGTTAGTGTTGGTGGTGTTAGTGGTGTTGGTGTTAGTGGTGTTGGTGTTAGTGTTGGTGTTAGTGGTGTTGGTGGTGTTAGTGGTGTTGGTTGTAGTGGTGTTGGTGTTAGTGGTGTTGGTGTTAGTCTTAGTGTTGGTGGTGTTAGTGGTGTTGGTGTTAGTGTTGGTGGTGTTAGTGGTGTTGGTGTTAGTGGTGGTGGTGTTAATGTTGGTGGTGTTGTGTTGGTGGTGTTAGTGGTGTTGGTGTTAGTGTTGGTGGTGTTAGTGGTGTTGGTGTTAGTGTTGGTGGTGTTGGTGTTAGTGTTGGTTGTGTTAGTGGTGTTGGTGTTAGTGTTGGTGTTTTGGTGGTGTTAGTGTTGGTGGTGTTAGTGTTAGTGGTGTTGGTTGTAGTGGTGTTGGTGTTAGTGGTGGTGGTTGTTAGTGGTGGTGGTGTTGGTGGTGTTAGTGTTGGTGGTGTTAGTGGTGTTGGTTGTAGTGGTGTTGGTGTTAGTGTGGTGGTGTTAGTGGTGTTGGTGTTAGTGTGTGTGTGGTGTTAGTGGTGTTGGTGGTGTTAGTGTTAGTGTTGTTGGTGTTAGTGGTGTTGGTTGTTAGTGGTGTTGGTGTTAGTGGTGTTGGTGTTAGTGGTGGTGGTGTTAGTGTTGGTGGTGTTGGTGGTGTTGGTGGTGTTGGTGTTAGTGTTGGTTGTCTTAGTGGTGGTGGTGTTGGTGGTGTTAGTGTTGGTGGTGTTAGTGGTGTTGGTGTTAGTGGTGTTGGTGTTAGTGTTTGGTGTTAGTAGTGTTGGTTTTTAGTGGTGTTGGTGTTAGTGGTGTTGGTGTTAGTGTTGTGTTGGTGGGTGTTAGTGGTGTTGGTGTTAGTGTTGGTGTGTTAGTGGTGGTGGTGTTAGTGTTGGTGGTGTTAGTGGTGTTGGTGTTAGTGGTGTTGGTGTTAGTGTTGGTGGTGTTGGTGTTAGTGTTGGTTGTGTTAGTGGTGTTGGTTGTAGTGGTGTTGGTGTTAGTGGTGTTGGTGTTAGTGTTGGTTTTTGGTTTGGTGTTAGTGGGTGGTGTTAGTGTTGGTGGTGTTAGTGGTGTTGGTGTTAGTGTTGGTGGTGTTAGTGGGGGTGGGTGTTGGTGGTTTTGGGGGTTGTTAGTGTTGGGGGTTTTGGTGTTAGTGTTGGTTGTGTTAGTGGTGGTGGTGTTAGGTTGGTGGTGTTGGTGGTGTTAGTGTTGGTGGTGTTAGTGTTAGTGGTGTTGGTTGTAGTGGTGTTGGTGTTAGTGGTGGTGGTTGTTAGTGGTGTTGGTGTTAGTGTTGTGTTGGTGGTGTTTAGTGGTGTTGGTTGTAGTGGTGTTGGTGTTTAGTGGTGGTGGTGTTAGTGGTGTTGGTGTTAGTGTGGTGGTGTTAGTGGTGGTTGGTGGTGTTAGTGTTAGGGGTTGTTGGTGTTAGTGGTGTTGGTGTTAGTGGTGTTGGTGTTAGTGTGTTGGTGTTAGTGGTGGTGGTGTTAGTGTTGGTGGTGTTGGTGTTAGTGTTGGTGGTGTTGGTGTTAGTGTTGGTTGTCTTAGTGGTGGTGGTGTTGGTGGTGTTAGTGGTGTTGGTTGTAGTGGTGTTGGTGTTAGTGGTGTTGGTGTTAGTCTTAGTGTTGGTGGTGTTAGTGGTGTTGGTGTTATTGGTGGTGGTGTTAGTGTTGGTGGTGTTAGTGGTGTTGGTGTTAGTGGTGTTGGTGTTAGTGTTGGTGGTGTTGGTGTTAGTGTTGGTTGTGTTAGTGGTGGTGGTGTTAGTGTTGGTGGTGTTAGTGGTGTTGGTGTTAGTGGTGTTGGTGTTAGTGTTGGTGGTGTTAGTGGTGTTGGTGTTAGTGGTGTTGGTGTTAGTGTTGGTGTTAGTGGTGTTGGTTGTAGTGGTGTTGGTGTTAGTGGTGTTGCTGTTAGTGTTAGTGTTGGTGGTGTTAGTGGTGTTGGTTGTAGTGGTGTTGGTGTTAGTGGTGTTGGTGTTAGTGTTGGTGGTGTTAGTGTTGGTGGTGTTAGTGGTGTTGGTGTTAGTGTTGGTTGTCTTAGTGGTGGTGGTGTTGGTGGTGTTAGTGTTGGTGGTGTTAGTGGTGTTGGTGTTAGTGGTGTTGGTGTTAGTGTTGGTGTTAGTGGTGTTGGTTGTAGTGGTGTTGGTGTTAGTGGTGTTGGTGTTAGTGTTAGTGTTGGTGGTGTTAGTGGTGTTGGTTGTAGTGGTGTTGGTGTTAGTGGTGTTGGTGTTAGTGTTGGTGGTGTTAGTGTTGGTGGTGTTAGTGGTGTTGGTGTTAGTGTTGGTGTTAGTGTTGGTTGTCTTAGTGGTGGTGGTGTTGGTGGTGTTAGTGTTGGTGGTGTTAGTGGTGTTGGTGTTAGTGGTGTTGGTGTTAGTGTTGGTGTTAGTAGTGTTGGTTGTAGTGGTGTTGGTGTTAGTGGTGTTGGTGTTAGTCTAGTGTTGGTGGTGTTAGTGGTGTTGGTGTTAGTGTTGGTGGTGTTAGTGGTGGTGGTGTTAGTGTTGGTGGTGTTAGTGGTGTTGGTGTTAGTGGTGTTGGTGTTAGTGTTGGTGGTGTTGGTGTTAGTGTTGGTTGTGTTAGTGGTGTTGGTTGTAGTGGTGTTGGTGTTAGTGGTGTTGGTGTTAGTGTTAGTGTTGGTGGTGTTAGTGGTGTTGGTGTTAGTGTTGGTGGTGTTAGTGGTGTTGGTGTTAGTGGTGGTGGTGTTAGTGTTGGTGGTGTTAGTGGTGTTGGTGTTAGTGGTGTTGGTGTTAGTGTTGGTGGTGTTGGTGTTAGTGTTGGTTGTGTTAGTGGTGGTGGTGTTAGTGTTGGTGGTGTTGGTGTTAGTGGTGGTGGTGTTAGTGTTGGTGGTGTTAGTGTTGGTGGTGTTAGTGGTGTTGGTGTTAGTGTTGGTGGTGTTAGTGTTAGTGTTAGTGTTGGTGGTGTTAGTGGTGTTGGTGTTAGTGTTGGTGGTGTTAGTGGTGTTGGTGTTAGTGTTGGTGGTGTTAGTGGTGTTGGTGTTAGTGTTGGTGGTGTTAGTGTTGGTGGTGTTAGTGGTGTTGGTGTTAGTGGTTGGTTGGTGTTAGTGGTGTTGGTGTTAGTGGTGTTGGTGGTGTTGTGTTGGTGTTAGTGGTGTTGGTGTTAGTGTTGGTGGGGGTTAGTGTTGGTGGTGTTAGTGGTGTTGGTGTTAGTGGTGTTGGTGTTAGTGGTGTTGGTGGTGTTGGGTGTTGGTGTTAGTGGTGTTGGTGTTAGTGTTGGTGGTGGTAGTGTTGGTGGTGTTGGTGGTGTTGGTGTTAGTAGTGTTGGTGTTAGTGGTGGTGGTGTTAGTGTTGGTGGTGTTAGTGGTGTTGGTGTTAGTGGTGTTGGTGTTAGTGTTGGTGGTGTTAGTGGTGTTGGTGTTAGTGGTGTTGGTGTTGGTGTTAATGGTGTTGGTGTTAGTGGTGTTGGTGTTAGTGTTGGTGTTAGTCTTGGTTGTCTTAGTGGTGGTGGTGTTGGTTGTCTTAGTGGTGGTGGTGTTGGTGGTGTTAGTGTTGGTGGTGTTGGTGTTAGTGTTGGTGTTAGTGGTGTTGGTGTTAGTGGTGTTGGTGTTAGTGTTGGTGTTAGTGGTGTTGGTTGTAGTGGTGTTGGTCTTAGTGGTGTTGGTGTTAGTGTTGGTGGTGTTAGTGGTGTTGGTGTTAGTGGTGTTGGTGTTAGTGTTAGTGTTGGTGGTGTTAGTGGTGTTGGTGTTAGTGTTGGTGGTGTTAGTGGTGTTGGTGTTAGTGGTGTTGGTGTTAGTGATGTTGGTGTTAGTGTTGGTGGTGTTGGTGTTAGTGTTGGTGGTGTTGGTGTTAGTGTTGGTTGTCTTAGTGGTGGTGGTGTTGGTGGTGTTAGTGTTGGTGGTGTTAGTGGTGTTGGTGTTAGTGTTGGTGGTGTTAGTGTTGGTGGTGTTAGTGGTGTTGGTGTTAGTGGTGTTGGTGTTAGTGTTGGTGGTGTTAGTGTTGGTGGTGTTAGTGGTGTTGGTGTTAGTGGTGTTGGTGTTAGTGTTGGTGTTAGTAGTGTTGGTTGTAGTGGTGTTGGTGTTAGTGGTGTTGGTGTTAGTGTTGGTGTTAGTAGTGTTGGTTGTAGTGGTGTTGGTGTTAGTGTTGGTGGTGTTAGTAGTGTTAGTGTTGGTGGTGTTAGTGGTGTTGGTGTTAGTGTTGGTGGTGTTAGTGGTGTTAGTGTTAGTGTTGGTGGTGTTAGTGGTTTTGGTTGTAGTGGTGTTGGTGTTAGTGGTGTTGGTGTTAGTCTTAGTGTTGGTGGTGTTAGTGGTGTTGGTGTTAGTGTTGGTGGTGTTAGTGTTGTTGGTGTTAGTGTTGGTGGTGTTGGTTGTGTTAGTGGTGGTGGTGTTAGTGTTGGTGGTGTTAGTGGTGTTGGTGTTAGGGGTGTTGGTGTTAGTGTTGGTGGTGTTAGTGGTGTTGGTGTTTGTGTTGGTGGTGTTAGTGGTGTTGGTGTTAGTGGTGTTGGTGTTAGTGTTGGTGGTGTTAGTGGTGTTGGTGTTAGTGGTGTTGGTGGTGTTGGTGTTGGTGTTAGTGGTGTTGGTGTTAGTGTTGGTGGTGGTAGTGTTGGTGGTGTTAGTGGTGTTGCTGTTAGTAGTGTTGGTGTGATGTATCCAGCAGTAACGCTACATCCTGTTACTCTCCTACTGAGACACATCAGCACACAGTCTGGATCTGGCATCGAGTGAAGAGACTTAAAGCCAACATCTCACTGCCAAGAGGATTTTTTTCACTCCAAACAGTAGCAGCCAAATACATTATTGACATTGTGAGGGCACATTAAAATTATTTTCCTAGCATCACATTTGAAGAACCCTTTGCCCTGCCCCTCACACGCACACACACACACATACACACAGACACACACACGTGCACACACACACACACACAAACACACACACACACACACACACATACACATACGCACGCACACACACACACACACACACACACACACACACGCACGCACACGCACACACATACACATACACGCACACACATACACACGCGCACACACATACACACACACATGCACACACACACACACATACACACACACGCACACACACGCACACACACACACACACACCCCGCGCGCGCACACACACACACACACACACACACACCCCCAACGCGCACGGTCATACTGAATGTATCTCTCTAATCATAACCGCAGACGAGAGATGAGGTTTTCTCTTTGGAATCTGGATGATAGTAATTCCAAGACAATTATGGTTTTGAATGAGTCTGGGTCTAGCCTTACTGAGTATTAGACACAGTCACGCTTTTAGTGTTAATGTATAAGCAAACCGACACAAATCTCTTCATAACCACACTCCCCTGATGATCCCACTAAGCTGGCTTTGCTTCCTTGATGCTGTGGACTTGTAACAGATGGCAGTTACCAGTTTCAGTGATGAATAATTGCTTTCCATCCAGTGCTGATAAAAGTTGTGATGATATAAAAAGATGCTTCTAGTTATACATCTGCAGAGAGGATCTTAGATCATGGCTGGGATTCAGACGCATTCTATTGCTTCCTGCTTAGAAAGTAATGCTTAGGCTTCAGAGACACGCCAGGCTGCTGTCCCAGATGCCGAGGGACGCCGTGGCCAACATGAGCTGGATGCAGAGCAGCAGAGGCAGCAGCAGCAGGCCAACCTGCTCACTCACAGATCCTCAATCTTACCTCGTCTGACTATGTTGTCCTTCCTGACAATGGAGCCCTTCTTCAGCTTTGAAGACTTTGGCAGATGTCGCCCAAAAAAAACACACTCCTGCATAACTGTCTGTTTTTTTCTACTTAGTTTTGAATAGCAGAGAGGAAGCGAAGCCTCTGTATGTCTCAGTGAAATGAAGTAGCATTCAGTGAGACGCACTCAGGCTTGATACTCTTTGACCCCAATTTGGAGCACCTGCAAAAAATCCAAACTATGGGAGTTTACAGTCTCTTAATTGGATGGAAAACGGTCCTGTGAACTTTTGGCAACCGGCTTAATTCAGATCTGTTACAAATTACTGCTAAATAGGGGGACCTTTTTTTTTTTTTCCTCCACATGTGCTTACAACCCAGCAATGACATCATGGTGCTCTCGCTGTGCAGACGCTGGTGGAAGTGAAACCGCACCAAAATTGAGTTGCCTGAGCTAATTTAGAGAAAAGTAAAAGCCTGCTCTCTGGTTACTTTAAGCACCACATTTGATATAGAAGGGGCGGCTTTGAAGGAGAGGCCAGAGAGGCAGACTCCTGCCCTCCGTGTGCAGTAACGAGTGCTGGCGGCACCCAGCAGCAGTCTTTTATTATCCGGACACACACGGACCTCTTCCAGTGTGTGTGTGTGTGTGTGTGTGTGTGTGTGTGTGTGTGTGTGTGTGTGTGTGTGTGCTTTAACAAAAGTTCCAGGACACCCTCACACCTACACTAGCATATGTGCTGCTGGTTTCCTGTGAGTGCGAGCACTGGGTTTGGGTTTGTTTTTCTATGATTCTAAGGCAGGACTCTTGGGCTTCTTGCTGCTGATCTGCTAGGATAATTTTACTTGTCACGTCCAGCTCTGTTCTGGTCATTGATGGGTTTTATTTAAGAAAGATTGTGCAGGACTCAGAATACCAGCTTTACAGTGTCATTAAACACCAGAGCTGAATACTGACTGGATTACGTGCCAGGATCAGCCTTCCCCTGTTTCCCCTTTTCATAATTCTTCTTAACAACTAAATGTAATTGCCTTTTATTGTGTAAAGGTTGATGTCATGCTTTTATGTCATATCCTGTGTTATGAGCAGGACATAAGCAGATAATACAGAGACACAAGCTGAGTCACACTCTATGGTTGTAGAGCTGATTTCATTCCAACATCTGTATAAAGTGTAGAAATGAAAGCATGTTTGTGGAGGTTTAGTAGATTAATGAGCCTGTTGTGTTGTACCCTGGATTAGTGATGACTCGGTGTGGGTTTGTGAAGGATGTGCTGGATGCAGGGGAGTAAAATGCCTCATGTCCACGTAGAGGCCTGAGCCATGTTTCAGTAGAGTTTCAGTTCTCTCTGAAAATCAACGTCAGCGTCTCAAAGCAGGATGCATCAGATGCTGTTGTCGTTTTTACACAGAGACGAGAAAAGAGCAGAAAATGGTGTTTTTTTATTGTGAATGTAAATTTTGTGAACTGTACAGATTTTTTTTCTGTATTTGTATTCTTAATACAATTTTTGTCCTATATGTTTATTTTATGACTTTATTATCAGATCAGGAAATAAAAAACATTTTATATTTTCAAACATTACATTTCCAGCTAAAATTCTTTGCATGTTTGGGTTGCCATGTCTGGCACATTTCACCACAATTGTTCCAATGAAGAGTTTTTCCCCTCATCTTTCTGTTCCCTTTCAGCCTTTTTTAGATGATGCGAGACCCTCTGATTTATTCCCCCCAAAACCTTCCTGCCCTGGCTCAGAGATAATCCCCACCCCAGCTGTGAGGTCCCCCCCTTGGCTGTAAATCTAAGCTCTTAAATCCTTACCTGGATGTTATTCAGAGAGTGCACTTCTAACAGGAAGCTGGAGGAGGAGACGGTTAGGAGAGAGCTGATGTGATCCCTGAGCTTTCATCCCAGCTGGAGAAATCACCTCATAGCACCTAATCACGTATAGCTTTAACAACATGTTCCTCGCCTCCATGTCCTCTAACGCAGAGTGTTGATGTTGTTCAGGAACCAGCTCTTCACTCTGACCGAGTCTCTGTAGGATTCTTCATGGCTTACAGGAAGGTGAGTCTTAATGAATCATGCAGAGGGTCTGGAAGGACAGGAAGTAAGGTTTTTATGACATCCTTGCTCAATTGTTTGTTTTGCTTTTGTGCTTTGCAACTCTTCTTACAGCTTTTTTCTGTTTGACTAGAAACTAGCTGTAATTCATAATTCCTTCCAACCCTGAAAAAAAACATCTGAACTCAGAATCTCTGCTCGGGAACTCAGGATAGAAGTCTGTGTTCAGCTAGTGATGTCAAATCAACATGGCTGCTCACTTCAGGAACACTAAACAAATATATATAATAAAAGTTTTTTTAATGCTTTACTTTGTTTAATCACATTTGATTGGATAGCAGCTGCTGGGATGAGAAGCAAGATTATTCAGCTGATTGATGAATGTTTCCTGTTTCTGACTGAAAGCTACACTATGAGCACAGAGATATGGAGCTGAGATGCTGAAGCAGCTGCTGGAGTTTATGTAGATAAAGATTTATAACATCGAGTGTCAATTTAGTCTGTTATTAATTCTAATCTGTTTTATTTAAATTGTAGTGGCACTGTCATGAAGCTATTTTATGGCAGCGTTATTAGAAATACATGAAGGTATCAGGTTTATTTTATAGCTCAGGAAAAAGCTCATGTTGTTGATTTTGTATTTCTGAATACATCGCTGCCAGCACAACACCTGATGTTCTTCTGAATCAGAAGCTGTGAGTGTGACTAACATCAAGTGCAGCTCACAGGTGTTGATATTAAGCTGCTTTCAGACTGCAGTCAGGTCCGCTACACGTGCATACAGCTGTTTACAGTAACTACACTTCAGAGGGGAAAACAGGCTCCTGCTCTCCGGCTTTAGTAAGAACTGTAATGTGTAAGATGCTCACCTCACACGAGTGCTATACAAGGGCATGCTGTGGATTGTGATGTTCACACGCTGGCCTGATGAAACGAGGCTGCAGGTCAGATTTGTCTCTCTGGCCTTGTGTTTGATAAGTGCTTCACTACATGGGGCAGTGGTGGCTCAAGTGGTTAAGGCTCTGGGGCGTTGATCGGAGGATCGGGGGTTCAAGCCCCAGCACCACCAGGCTCCACTGTTGGGCAATTGAGCAAGGCCCTTAACCCTTTCTGCTCCAGGGGCGCTGTATCATAGCTGCCCCTGCGCTCTGACCCCAACTTCCTCAGCTGGGATATGCGAAGAAAAGAATTCCACTATGCTGTAATGTATGTGTGGCGATAATAAAGGCTTCATGCCCCCACTTTCTTTCTACATTACTTCTACAGTTCACTCTTCTGAGGGGAAAAATATACATCACAGCTAGCTGGCTACCCTGTTGCTAACAAAAGGTGAACGTGGAGGGTATGTACCAGTATCTGACTCATGCAAGCATCACCAGTTACAGCTTTCAGCCTCCAGGACCTCAGAACTTGGATCACAAAAATAAACTGATGAAAAGTGGAGAATGATTCAGGACCAGGCAAAGCTCATCTGTTGCACATTAGCTGGAGTGCAGTGGGGTGGAGAGGGCTGGAGTGGGGTGGAGTGGGGGACAAACTAACAGTTTAATTACCAAATGTCTATAATTACAGTTCTGTTGAGGAAAAGCCCCATTTCAGCCCATCAGGACTGAGGCTGTGGGAGCTGATTACTGATGTCATAAGGGTGCGAGGTCATCTAACTGACTGATTCGTGTCCCCTAAAGGGAAAAGCAGATCTAATATCAGATCATGATGCTCCATGTGCTGTAACCAGATATAAAGATTTACTATGACTTTATTTGGTGACCATTACTGAAGATTGTTGTTAATCCTGCAATTAACTGGATTTAACGACCTAATGATTGAACACTTAACTAATATATAAACTCTTATTCAGTCATTACTTAATTGTTGCAATTACAATCCATTTGCAGTTTCCTAAACCACTTAATGCAATCCAAACTAATCAACTGAATTAGGTTAGAAATTTTTTCAAAAAAGATTTTTTTTTTTAGCATTTGTGTTTATTTAAAAACGATGAATCATTTTTGACTAACTGAGAAAAAAACAATTTCTCATTCAATTTATTCACAGGCACTAGGCTTTGCTCCTAAAGTGTAAATGAATGAGATGAATTGTGTAAATGAATGAATGTTATTAATTTAAATTCTTAAATTGTTGTATCGTTAGCGTCTTTTTCACTGAGGGAAGTTAGTCTAAAAAAAAAAAGAGAGAGAAAACAGAAAAGAATAAATTTACAGGATTAACATAAATATGAGACAGAGCAATGAGAGCAAGAGAACTCTCAACAATTATAGAAATTTACTGCAGTCATAAACCTTTATGGAAATCCAACACCTGATGTATAGCTAAACGAAATACAGTTCATATCGAAGGCAATCAATCTGGCCATCTTAAGAGAGCCGTGAGGCCTGTGCTGAAACAAGCTCTGCTCTGGAGGTCTCTGGAGGGCTTTTAAACCCAGTATCACGCCAGAGGTGGTCTGGTTGAAGGCTATGTGCTAAATGGGAGGCAGATGCTTGTGACCACCCGTCCCGCCTGTTCCCTTCGATACGACTCGTTCTAAAGCTGTCACTGTCCTAAACCTCTCTGATAAGTCACTGTGCATGTCACACCACTTCCTGCTGTGAACATGATGGTGGAATATGGACCTTTGCTCCCGTGAGAAGCTCTCGGGTCACAGATCAGGTTTTATCACTTCTGTGGAAGGTACTGGACACATTATATGAAATAAAATCCTTGAATAATAAATTTCAATGACTAGGAATAACAATGACCAAGTGAGAAAATATCAGTTCCTTCTCAGGTTCTAGTCTGAAGGTTAAACGCTGTCCATCTATTCAGACTGGAGCTCAGGTGACTGACACGATGACAGTCCAGGAGACAGGACAGGAAATGAGGCTGCAGTGTGAATATCAGATCTCTCATTTATACAGTCTGAACCAACACGGGCTCAGTCCAGGCCAAGGATCTGCTCACTGCTCCACACTGTATATCTTCAGCTGGGCTGAAATAGACATTGCACCATCATCCCTCCACCCCTCCATCCCTGAGCCGATGATTCGGACAGCATTTAAGAGCGGAGGAGAAAATCTGTAGAATCTCCAATGTCGCGTGGAATGTCATAAATGGAGGTTGCTTAGCCTTTCTACAGCTCCACTGGGCTCAGTAATGTCAATTACTTTTGTTTGCCCTCATACTGACCCTTTCAGTGCAACTGACCCTCAGTCTGGCAACAGACCCAGTGACCTGACTTGTTAAACCAGTGGTGAGGTACAGATGGCAGACAGTGACATTATAAGTACACACTCTGTACAGTCTCAGTACACACTCAATACACAATCAGTACACACTCAATACACACTCAGTACACACTCAATACACACTCAATACACACTCAGTACACACTCAATACACAATCAGTACACACTCAATACACACTCAGTACACACTCAATACACAATCAGTACACACTCAATACACACTCAGTACACACTCAATACACATTCAGTACACACTCAATACACACTCAGTACACACTCAATACACAATCACTACACACTCAATACGCACTCTGTACACAATCAGTGCACACTCTGTACACACTCAATACACAATCACTACACACTCAATACGCACTCTGTACACAATCAGTACATACTCAATACACACTCAGTACACACTCAATACACATTCAGTACACACTCAATACACAATCAGTACACACTCAATACACACTCAGTACACACTCAATACACAATCACTACACACTCAATACGCACTCTGTACACAATCAGTGCACACTCTGTACACACTCAATACACAATCACTACACACTCAATACGCACTCTGTACACAATCAGTACATACTCAATACACACTCAGTACACACTCAATACACATTCAGTACACACTCAATACACAATCAGTACACACTCAATACACACTCAGTACACACTCAATACACAATCACTACACACTCAATACGCACTCTGTACACAATCAGTGCACACTCTGTACACACTCAATACACAATCACTACACACTCAATACGCACTCTGTACACAATCAGTACATACTCAATACACACTCAGTACACACTCAATACACATTCAGTACACACTCAATACACAATCAGTACACACTCAATACACACTCTGTACACACTCAATACACAATCACTACACACTCAATACGCACTCTGTACACAATCAGTACATACTCAATACACACTCAGTACACACTCAAAACACAATCAGTACACACTCAATACACAATCAGTACACACTCAATACACAATCAGTACACACTCTGTACACAATCAGTACACAATCAGTACACACTCAATACACAATCAGTACACAATCAGTATACACTCAATACACAATCAGTACACACTCAATACACAATCAGTACACACTCAATATACAATCGGTACACACTCTGTACACACTCAGTACACACTCTGTACACACTCTGTACACAATCAGTAGACACTCAATACACAATCAGTACACACTCTGTACACACTCTGTACACACTCTGTACACAATCAGTAGACACTCAATACACAATCAGTACACACTCAGTACACACCCTGTACACAAACAGTACACAATCAGTACACATTCTGTACACAATCAGTACACACTCTGTACACACTCAATACACACTCTGTACACAATCAGTACACACTCAATACACAATCAGTACACACTCTGTACACAATCAGTAGACACTCAATACACAATCAGTACACACTCAATATACGATCAGTACACACTCAGTACACACCCTATACACAAACAGAACACACTCAATACAGAATTAGTACACACTCTGTATACAATCAGTACACAATCAGTACACAATCAGTACACACATAATACACAATCAGTACAAAATTAGTACACACTCTGTACACAATCAGTACACACTCAATAAACAATTAGTACACACTTAATACACAATCAGTACACAATCAGTACACAATCAGTGCACACTCAATACACACTCTGTACACAATCAGTACACACTCAATACACAATCAGTACACACTCTGTACAAAATCAGTACACACTCAATACACCATCAATACACACTCAGTACACACTCTGTACACAATCAATACACACTCAATACACAATCAGTACACACTGAATACAAAATCAGTACACACTCAATACACAATCAGTACACACTCTGTACAAAATCAGTACACACTCAATACACAATCAGTAGACAATCAGTACACACTCAATACACAATCAGTACACACTCAATACACACTCTGTACACAATCAGTACACACTCAATACACAAACAGTACACACTCAATACACAATCAGTACACACTCTGTACACAATCAGTAGACACTCAATACACAATCAGTACACACTGAATACAAAATCAGTACACACTCTGTACACAATCAGTACACACTCAATACACAATCAGTACACACTGAATACAAAATCAGTACACACTCTGTACACAATCAGTACAGACTCAATACACAATCAGTACACACTCTGTACACAATCAGTACACACTCAATACACAATCAGTACACACTCTGTACACAATCAGTACACAATCAGTACACACTCAATACACAATCAGTACACAATCAGTATACACTCAATACACAATCAGTACACACTCAATACACAATCAGTACACACTCAATATACAATCGGTACACACTCTGTACACACTCAGTACACACTCTGTACACAATCAGTACACACTCTGTACACAATCAGTACACACTCTGTACACACTCTGTACACAATCAGTAGACACTCAATACACAATCAGTACACACTCTGTACACAATCAGTACACACTCAATACACAATCAGTACACACTCTGTACACACTCTGTACACAATCAGTACACACCCTATACGCAAACAGAACACACTCAATACAGAATTAGTACACACTCTGTATACAATCAGTACACAATCAGTACAAAATTAGTACACACTCTGTACACAATCGGTACACACTCAATAAACAATTAGTACACACTTAATACACAATCAGTACACAATCAGTACACAATCAGTGCACACTCAATACACACTCTGTACACAATCAGTACACAATCAGTACACACTCAATACACAATCAGTACACACTCTGTACAAAATCAGTACACACTCAATACACAATCAGTACACACTGAATACAAAATCAGTACACACTCAATACACAATCAGTACACACTCTGTACAAAATCAGTACACACTCAATACACCATCAATACACACTCTGTACACACTCTGTACACAATCAGTAGACAATCAGTACACACTCAATACACAATCAGTACACACTCAATACACACTCTGTACACAATCAGTACACACTCAATACACAAACAGTACACACTCAATACACAATCAGTACACACTCTGTACACAATCAGTAGACACTCAATACACAATCAGTACACACTGAATACAAAATCAGTACACACTCAATTCACAATCAGTACACACTCTGTACAAAATCAGTACACACTCAATACACCATCAATACACACTCTGTACACACTCTGTACACAATCAGTACACACTCAATACACAATCAGTACACACTGAATACAAATCAGTACACACTCTGTACACAATCAGTACAGACTCAATACACAATCAGTACACACTCTGTACACAATCCGTACACAATCAGTACACACTCAATACACAATCAGTACACAATCAGTATACACTCAATACACAATCAGTACACACTCAATACACAATCAGTACACACTCAATATACAATCGGTACACACTCTGTACACACTCAGTACACACTCTGTACACAATCAGTACACACTCTGTACACACTCTGTACACAATCAGTAGACACTCAATACACAATCAGTACACACTCTGTACACAATCAGTACACACTCAATACACGATCAGTACACACTCAGTACACACCCTGTACACAAACAGAACACACTCAATACAGAATCAGTACACACTCAGTACACAATCAGTACACATTCTGTACACAATCAGTACACACTCTGTACACACTCAGTACACACTCTGTACACAATCAGTACACACTCAATACACACTCTGTACACAATCAGTACACACTCAATACACAATCAGTACACACTCTGTACACAATCAGTACACACTCAATACACACTCAATACACAATCAGTACACACTCTGTACACAATCAGTACACACTCAGTACACACCCTGTACACAAACAGAACACACTCAATACAGAATCAGTACACACTCAGTACACACTCTGTACACAATCAGTACACACTCCGTACACAATCAGTACACAATCAATACACAATCAGTACACACGTAATACACAATCAGTACAAAATCAGTACACACTCTGTACACATTCAGTACACACTCAATACATAATTAGTACACACTCAATACACAATCAATACACAATCAGTAAACAATCAGTACACAATCAGTGCACACTCAATACACACTCTGTACACAATCAGTACACAATGAGTACACACTCAATACACACTGTACACAATCAGTACACACTCAATAACACTCTGTGCACAATCAGTACACAATCAGTACACACTCAATACAAGATCAGCACACACTCAATACACAATCAGTACACACTCCGTCCACAATCAGTACACACTCAATACAAAATCAGTACACACTCAGTACACACTCTGTACAAAATCAATACACAATCAGTAAAAACTCCGTAGACAATCAGTACACAATCAGTTCATACTCAATACACAATCAGTACACACTCTGTACACAATCAGTGCACACTCAGTACACACTCAATGCACACTCAATACACAATCAGTACACACTCAATACACAATCAGTACACAATCAGTACATACTCTGTACACAATCAGTACACACTCAATACGCACTCTGTACACAATCAGTACACACTCAGTACACAATCAGTACACACTCTGTACACAATCAGTACACACTCTGTACACAATCAGTACACACTCTGTACACTATCAGTACACACTCAATACACAATCAGTACACACTCAGTACAAAATCAGTACACACTCAATACACAATCAGTACACAATCAGTACACACTCTGTACACTATCAGTACACACTCAATACACAATCAGTACACACTCAATACACAATCAGTACACACTCAGTACACACTCTGTACACACTCGGTACAGAAGGACACGGTCTTCATCAGCTTGACTGAGAGAGCTGACATGCCTATGTGTGTATGGTTTAGGTTTTTTTTTTTTGTTTTGTTTTTTACTTTCTTTTCCCTTTACCCAAAGTCTGTTTTTAAGGAAAAGAGTTATAGCCATTCAGCATTTAACTGTCTATCTAAGAATGTTATAATGACATTAGCTCATGTCGTGTCTGTGACATGACTGATTTCATTCACTAATTTACAGTTTACTCTTCATCAGCCAGCAGAAGAGGGCTAGGGTTTGGAGAAGAACCTGTTTTATTCTTCATCTTCCCCCATGTGATAACTGACCCCATCAAGTGTCCTATTCTAGTTAACATTTTTTAAAAGTTTACATTTGACTGTGGTGAATGAGAAAAAAAAACCAACTCATTAAGCTTGATCGCTCGGGGTTGTAGGAATATCCAAATCAGTGCGCTTGTGCGATTGCCAGGCAGCCATGAAGTGGATCTGTTTGGCAGAGTCCCACAGAGTGAGAAACAGGAGCTGGATCTGAAAGCTCTAACACTGCTGCTAGCATGATTTATGCACAGCAACCTTTATGATATGGAACGTGTCAAATGGAGGTCAAATGTGAAAGGAAATTGAGAAATATATCATATAATGTAGAATTTAGAAATCCAGCTTTCTGAGAGTTAACTCCACTGCTGCCAGGCTCGAAACCTGTGTATGTGTAGAGAATGCTCTTTAACTTGAATAAAAGTGAAGTACATTTCTAAGCAAATCTTATTGTGATAATATCGCATAAGCAAAATGTTTTAGCATTTAAGTGATGCTACTGCTGGTGTACATTCTTCATAAAGTTTATACAGCATCAGTAAGTAACTATAGTAATGTAGAGTGTAGCCACATCAGGACTGAGAGATGCACCTCAGAGGCTCAGTCCCGGTGTACAGTTTACATCATATACAGATGGATGGAAAGTTGGTATCCCTGGTGGCTTTGTTATGCTGTGGGATCATGGTTTGGGTCAGCTTCTTCACTTCGAGTCAAATCAGTCCACAGTTATTCTGACTGACTCTGCTATCCTGTAATGAAACATGACATGAGTGTTCTCTTCAGGATGAGTAACATCTGCCCCATCTGCAGGGTCCAAGGGCTAAAAAAAAGGTTTGATGAGTATGAAAATAATGCCTTCAGAGTCACCGGATCTCAATCCAGCAGAACAGCTATGGGAGATTACTGACTGACGGATCAGCTTCTTCACCACCATCATTATTATAACACCACGGTGCTGATCCCTCCTGTACAGTTCCAGAGACAAATCTGTGCCAAGGCACACTGAAGCTATTCTGGTAGCTCATGGTGGTCCGGGATCTTACTAAGACACTATAGGAAGTGCTGTTTTTTCCTTTAATTTGTCACCTGTCTGTATGCACTTGCGGAAAAAAGTCATATTTACCTTTATTGTGATTAGTAGATGGATAGAGGCTTCATCAGCTGGTGGAGTTTTGCTCGGTTTAGCAGTCCTGCTGTCAGGGCTTCTTATTCGTTCATTAAAGAATTCTTTGTTACAAATCTGTTTAAACCTAAAGCAAGTGAAAGCTTCACACAGAGGCTGAAGGAACAAGCTGGGAATGACACTGGACAGAGTCTGTGGCCTGCACAGGTTAGGTCTCTATTCCTGTCACATATAGTTGTCATGGATGTTTTCTTTGTTGCTAGCAGGAGTATGTTTTTACCAACCTCTTTAGCAGTGGAAGTGAACTTGAAGACAAATATCAAAGACCCCAGACCCTTTTCTTGCTCACAGATCTGTCAGTATATGACGACACTCCAGCCGGACGTTTATTTAGGTAGTAGCTTGATTTTGGCCGATTTCACATAATTTGTTTTTCTTCCTCATTATTTCTGTCCTGCTGTATGAAGCGTAGGAGTCTGTTTCCAGTGGCCCACGTCCATCTGGTTTCTGTGTGCTTCCTGGTTAATACTCTTACCACCTGTTCAACGTCGCACCTCCCCACAGCCGACCCACACACTGCACGCCAGAGCACCTAATCACACCAGAAGGCCTACTTTAAACTCAACAATTGTTCAACACTGGACCATCAGAAGAAGTCCTATTACCTGAGACACATGTGGCTTTACTGATAAATGGGACTGAAGTACTGATTGTTTCATTGCTTTAAAGCTGATTTACCACCTCATCAGTCAGAAGGTGGAGAGAGAAAGAGAGAGAGTCTGTTCTTCAGCAGTCAGAAGGATAGAGAAACTGTCTCTATCTAGTCATAGAATGAGTTTATTTAAAATAATTACAATAATAATTAATCAAATTACTACTGAAATGAGCTCAGCTTCCCACAGCGAATGGGAACCATTCTCCTTACCCTCTACTAAATGACTGGGCCCTTTGAGTTTTCTGAACCAGTAAAGGAGCTGAAGTCCAGCTCCAGAATGTTGGGAAAGTTCAGTCTTAAGATATTGGTTCTAAATTTAACTCTGAAACTTTGTATTTAAGTTTAAAAAAAAAAATCAGGCAATATGAATACAAAATTAAACCTGTTGAAAGTTTTGCACAAAATAAGTGGAACTCGACAGCAACAGTGTGGAGATTCTGCTGCCAACATCGAGTCGATTATTTTTTCTACAAAAAAAACCCCAACTCTCTTGAGTGTCCCAGTTCTCCTTCCTGCATGTTTTGGACATTAGGAGGAAACTAGAGAACTTGGAGGAAACCCATGCAATCATGAAGCTCAGAACAGAAACCCAGACAGGAACCAGAGACCCTGAGCGGTGAGGCAGCGCCGCTAACCTCTGTGCCACTGAGTATGTGATAAATGAATGGAAGTGTAGATTACAGCATGCCATTATGATAATAATGATTATGTTATTCACATTAATTTAAAAGCTTTCATTTCAAAACTGTAAAATGTCTGCCTTCACTCAAAGCAATTGTTACCTGCTGTGTATGCATTTGATCAGAACAACATGTAGACGTGCTTACAGGCTTGTCTTGGCTTTCCTTTTCTTTCCTTGTCCAAAAAAGAATCAGAATTTATTTTTGACGTCAAACAGATGACAAACAAGAAAAACTGAAATCTGCAGTCAGACCACCAGACAGAATACAGGGAAACAAAGCACTCGTGACAGGGTGTTTATTATCATTTTTAATAGTTGTTCACTATATCAGCTCTCTGGAGGTTATTAATACACCACATATTAAATTACAGGACACTTACCATGCTGTTGGCAGTGAAGAAAGGAGCAGAAGCAGTGTCCAGTCATGATCACATGACACATCCCACTTTGGGCATAATAAACTTTGTGCTTGAAAGTAAAGGCAGCGAAAACAGTTTCTACTGACTATTATCATTCTCAGAAAAGACAGGAAATAAAGTAGATATGCACTGAGAACTGAATTAGACTGGTGTTAGAACCGGATGTCAGGCTAGGAAAGCACAACTCTCTCCAATGATTTTCTCAGAGGTCATCTTTTTTCACCGGAAACCTAACCACTCATATCAGCTACTGTTCCAAACCACATTCTCGCAGTCCGATGATAATTGGTATTTCGACAGCTCCAAACCGCCTCCTTTGGCTGCTGTCAAAAGAATATATTAGCCAGCCATATTCCTTAAAAAGTTTAAGATCTCTCGAGGTAATTTCCCCTTTTCGACTGCTGGAAAGTCTTCCGCTGAGGGATCGCAGCCGTTGCCGAGAGCAGGCTGAAGATTAACTGTACCTGTCAGTTATGTGCTGAAAGGCTCCAGAGCCAGTAGGCTACTAATCGCCACACTTTAAAACAAACTGTCATTTTCTCTCCTGCGTCAGTGCCAAAGAAAACACAGAGTGAGAGGAATGATGTGATGTCGCGTACCTGCACCAAGTCTGCCTCCCATGCTTCTGCTTTCATTAACCTGCTTGTTGTCATGTGTGAGCTCCGTTAACTCTGCTTTTCCTGTGTGATGAAGCGCTGCAACACAGGTTTAAACACGTCAGGGAAAGCCAGGTTTTTACAGCTAGGTGTAATTAAGCTAATCACTTTAACATTATTGCAAATCATGTTTTCTCTCTGCTGGAAATGTTCACGCTGTACATGCTTGATCTCATCCTCTCTGAACGAGGGGCGTTTTAATAGCCTACATAAATATCTTTGCTCCTGGGAGGCCATTAAGATAAGGTGTGTTCAGTGTTGAAGCTGTGAGCAGCCATGTGGATTTGAGTCTGAGTGACTCAGATCCTCAGGGTCCTAAGTGGGAATTCTGTTTTCATGCAAATGTGCATGATGTTCAGATTACAGTCTGATGAGCAGAGTTTTATTGAATAAATTTTCCTTTACAAAGATGAAGTGCAGTGCTCTTCCGCTCAGAACCATCATACTGTTTGTATTTATTCAGTATTTTGCACAGTGACAGACTCTCTCTAGATGTGTGATGAGGATTTCACATTTAAACATTTCAGAGCTTGCTCTTGTAGGTTGTCAGCTATTGGCTTCACAACACAAACCGCTACAGCAGTTATATGCTGCCGCACACCCTGTTCCTCACACCTCCAAAAAACATGCTGGTGTGTGAAATGATGACTACAAATAACCCTGAGGTGTTAATGTGTGTGTGAGGGAGACTGGAGTCCCTTCCAAGGTGTATTCCCTCCTCATGCCCAGTGCTCCAGATCCCTCGTAACTGTGAGCAGGATAAAGGGCTTACAGAAGAGGAACGCTTAGGAGAGAACTTCCTGTAGCTCTCTAGCCTACAGGACTCCTGAGATAATGCTCGGAGTAACAGAGGAGCTTCTGCTCTGGAGTTTGTGACTGAACTCCTACCTCTATGTGCCAGATGTACTGTAATGGGACAATTTTCATTTAGATTTTGAAGCTAGTTGTCCTGTACAGTCTCAATGATTTTTTTATAATGACTCTGTACAGAATCCCAATGTTTGTTTGCATATTAAACCTGCAAAATTATTTAGCAATAAAAACAGACCCAGGATTTACACAATGCTTCATGAACCATTTTTTCCTCATCAGAACTAAGATTTTATTTTTTTCTGCTTTTCATCAGGAATCTTTACTTCCACAATCCAAAGCTACACTTAAGTTCTCCACCCGCTCCACTTCCTTATTCACTGCTCAGTGCTTTCTGAAGAGATAAGACACTTTCGGTCCAGCAGATGGCACTATTAAGTGACCATCATGCGGTTGTGATGATCATGCAGTGATATTTTTCAGGTCATCTTTTAAATAATCATCTTTCTCTACCCAGTGACGTACCTTCACACCAATAACCTTGAGGAAAGAATGATTTATACAGCAGATGTCTGAGGATGCTTGGGCCTCGTGTTGAGGAAGTGATGAGTAGTAGTATGATAAACAGTGTCCAGTACACCACAGTCGAGATGGAATAAACAGGATTTTAATAAAAAAAAATGTTCATATTATTAAATCTGTGTATAGAAAATTGATCAGGTGAGTCATTGTTTATGTCCAGCCAACACTCATAAATTCATACCTTTTAATCACCATGATTCACTTTACTACCTTAGCAAGAGGAATTTTGGATGACAGGCTTATAAAACTGACTGCTCAGTATCAGGTGGTGTGTGTATGTTTGTGTGGTGTCTGTTTTTTTTGGTGTCTTGGTCATCACTCCAGCTCTCCAGGATTTGAGCTGTGATTCCTCTCGCTTTCTGCTTTGAGCAGCTCTTGTTGTTCGTTCTCAATCTGCTCCTGCTCTTTGGCATCCAGTTGCTTCAGCTTCTGCTCAACATCCTCAGGAATCTCCAACTCCATTAAGTTCTCCATCCCTGCCTCCGGCTCGTCTCCGATCAGAACCTGACCCGAGACACACACAGATATGAAGCAGACATGACTGTAGCAGGAGTACAGTATAATCTGAGTAATGAGCTTCCAGACACCGCTTGATTTTTATAAGGTTGCTATTAATTAAATGATCTAACAAGACGGGAAAAAATATTCTAAAATCCTGTAACACGAGGCCAGTAAAAAGCCATTAATCCCCAAGTAAATATTAGGCTTCTATTGCGCCTTTGCATGCTGAATGTTTTATGACTGTGATTAAAACAGCTGAGTAAAAACCCAGAATGACTCGAGCTCTGCTTGTGGACTGAGATCAAAAGGGATCTCCCACATATTATGGAGAACACCAAGCTTTATTAGCAGACCTTGGGACATTTTTTTTCCATGGAAATGTGCTCTCGTTACTACTGCCACTGTGTCACAGCGACAAAACCAGGAGTTTTCCACTGAATTAGTGCATCCTGTCTATTTTCTCCGTCCACTCGAGCCAGTAAACCTGTGCTTGGTGTACTGAACTCTATCTGCGTGCTGTCTGGAGTCACATCAAACACAACACCGTCATGGCACAAGCCTGAGTTTCAGATAAGCAGGTGAAGTCAGACCACAGGAAACAAACATGAGTCCATTTTAAACAAAACACCGTACACCTGAAATGTTATAAAGAGATGAGTCTTTACCTGAATGAGCTTCTCACAGGCAGAAATCACATGTGGCTCCTTCTCCCACTTATGAAACTCTCGCATAATAGGATAAACATTTTTCTTCTTCAGAATCTGACGTCCCACTTTGGTGGCTGTGAGCTGAAGTGAATCATCCACGTCATAAACCAACTGAACAGATTCTTTTACTGAAGCACCAAAAATATTCACAGCAGAAGTGGGAAAACAGCTGTTTCTTACCAGCAGTAGAGTCTCTATAAGCATCTTGCGGATGTCAGGGTCTTCCTCTCTTCTTTTGTCTTCTGGAAGGTACTGCAGATCCACAGGCAAACCTACACACAAGCCAGCAATCAGGACAGCTTCCACACACATCTTCAATACATTCAAAATGCCTTTGGACCACAGCCACTGGAGATGCAGATTTATTCTCTTTCCTGTTATAATCAGCTCCAGTTTTCTGTGAAAGTTTTCCGCTAGATGTTGGAGCGTGACTGTGGGGATTAGTGATCATTCAGCTACAAGAGCATTAGTGAGATCAGACACTGATGTTGTAAGAGTGAGGAGGTCTGGGGTTCAGTCGGTGTTCCAGTTCATCCCAAAGGTGTTCAGTGGGGTTGAGTCAGAGTCAGGGATCAGTGCAGGACACTCCAGTGCTTAGCTCCTAATAAAGAGTTCAGTTAAACATCTACAGTGGTGTGAAAAAGTGTTGGCCCCCTTCCTGATTTCTTATTTTTTTGCATGTTTGTCACACTTTAATGTTTCAGATAATCAAACATTTAAATATTAGTCAAAGATAACACAACTTTTTGAATTTCTTTGGATCGGCATGATGTCTAGCTTTTGAGGATCTTTTGGTCTACTTCACTTTGTCAGGCAGGTCCTATTTAAGTGAGTTCTTGATTGAGAACAGGTGTGGCAGTAATCAGGCCTGGGTGTGGCTAGAGAAATTGAACTCAGGTGTGATAAACCACATTTAAATTTGTTTTAACAGGGGGGCAAACACTTTTTCACACAGGGCCATGTTTTGGATGTTGGATGTTAGTTTTGGATTTTGTTTTCCCTTAATAATAAAAACCTTCATTTAAAAATTGCATGATGTGTTTACTTGTGTTATCTTTGACTAATATTTAAATGTGTTTGATTATCTGAAACATTAAAGTGTGACAAACATGCAACAAAATAAGAAATCAGGAAAGGGGACAACACTTTTTCACACCACTGTACAATCAGTAAAAGCATCAGTGAATAACGTGTTGATCACAGCGTGTGAACATTAAGGAACTGTAACTATGCGAGTTCATTACGCTGGGCTTCACATCAAAATAATCCTCTTCATCAGGCCTCTCTCTGGAGTTTTCTCTTTACTGGGTTGGTTAAACTGCAGAAACTTTAGTGCAGTTTTAAAAGGGAAAATATTCCACACAAAGATTCACATAAAAATGATACAAGCTGCCTGGTGACAAAGTCAAGAAAATCTCCACCCTGAGACACTGGAATATCAGGGATGTGTTTAGAGATGGTGGTGAGGTCACACGTAGATGGTTACTGTGTTACAGCGCACTTACAGTGGAGTTTAATAGGAGTGATAACTTTTATCTCCTAAAAACACAAGAGCATGTGCGTCTTTTCTCACTCACCAATTTCCAGCCATGTTCAGCGTCATAATGAGAAATCCAGCACAGAAACCGTGAAGACTAAAAACACTGACTGACGCAATGCAACTAGCTGTGCTGCGTTATGGCAGAGACTCAGCTTGACTAGTCACATGAGCCTGATGTATTGAATGGGGTATCAGGGCTAAGGTTCAAATCTGTCTGAGAGAAAGGACTAAAGTGCTGCTGCATTGCTCTCTTTAGGGAAACACTCAGAATTTCACTACAAAATAAATCTTGGATGCTACTGGACAGTGTGCAAGTCTGCTGGTGGAATTTTCCTTTAATCTGCTAGTGATTTAATTAACGCCCTCTACTGACCGAGACCAGCAACTGCAAGAGTAAAACAAATCTCAACCAAGGCTTCAGTGTGAAACATTTCAGTTTTTCCAAATAAATTCAGTACAAGTTACCGCTAGGCACAGAACAGGGACAATAAACAAACAAATAAATACATACATGTCAGAAACCTACTTGTGCTATAATTTATCTTATTTTTATCTTGTGACCTGATAAACAACTGAACACTTATCCTGCTTCAACATGGAACAAATACTCATTACAGTTAAAAGGAGACGTTTTACCTTCGTTCTCCTCTTCAGAGAGCTCCTCAGGACCAGCCAGGGGCAAGAGCAGGAAGGGCAGAATATCCACTGCGTCACTTAACAACCACTCATGATGGCCTGTGGCACACAAAAACAGAAGAAATGTGGGTACGAGCTACTTCATCTACAAGGATTAAGAAGTGTTAGTGATGCAGTGTGCAGGATGCCAGTGAAGGACACTGTTCCAGTCACTCGGTGGTAAAGGCCACCAGTTTTAGATCCTTCATAGCACTACTGCTACCATGCTTCACCGTCCTGCTCACTTCAACTCGATCAGCCTCAGTGAAGATTTCTTGCTTCAAAACATCATGAGCAGCCTGCTGACTGAAGTCTCCTCAGTGTCACTTTGCTTCTCTTCACCTCATAAAGCTCCACAAACTGGAGGCCCCGATGAACTCGTCCTCTCATGTTAACAGCTTTGACTGTATAAGCCACAGTGCTCAAAAATGCTTCTAGCAATTTCTTTCACTCTTTCAATCTTTCACTTTCAATCTTTCACTCATCACAGTAATAAGAGTAAAATTAACCCGATGGATTTTAACCCCAGTGGCTTTCTGCTGGAGCCACAGAGCTTTCAGTCCTGAACTTTCCGCTTACACAACAGATCCAAGTCTACATTATCACAGGAATACTTATTACTGAGGTCTGGATAAAACCCTGTCCATTCAAGTGACCAGACAAACAGAAAAATAACCCAAGACCTGAATAGAATAATGTGGAAATCCCACTCTGGCTATGTTTCCTGCCCCATACCCCACTGCTCACTGGCTCAGAGTTCAATCTAAATCTATTAAAGAATTGGTTCATGATTCATATATCGAGTAATTAAATTGGTTAATTAGCAAGCTTTCAGGCGTTACTGTGAATATATTTAGCTTTCACAGCTTCATAGCTTTGATAAGTGTCAAAACATGTAGCAGGCAAAATGATGAAACAAACATTCTGTTATTATTTTTATTCTGAATTTATTTATTATGTAAAGCTCCATCGTGACAGTGTCCAGTGTTAAAAATGCTATGAATAAAACTGAACTGAATTAAATTTCATTTTGCATTTCACTGCATATTGTACTGTGTATGGTTGTATATGTGACAAATAAAAAAATAGAATTTGAATAAGGTCTTTACTTTCAATTACTCAATTAATATTTACTTCTTAATTTATTCAGAGGGGTTAACACTGATGTTTAAATAAACATCTAAATGTTTATTTTTTATATACTGTCTCGGAGGAACTCATGCCACAATATTAAAGGACTTGGAAAACACACACTTGGTTTCTGTAGATTTGCCGAAACTCACTTCTAGAAATGTGTGGTCTCAGAAAGTTACAGAATAGTACAACAGCTCAATCTTACTGTAGTCAAAGCAGCAGTTTCTCAGCGTGCCCACGACTCCACCACGTCTGGTGACCGACGCCTCGTACTGCGTGAAGGGCAGCAGCCGCTGAATCACACACCTGCAACGAGAAGACAAACACAAAACTGCTGTTCAGCTTGTCTGCTGAAGACACAGTACAGCGCTGGCTGTAGGTCCTCTGCTATCACAGTTCAAACAGTTTTCATCTGTGAAAATGATCCTTCTGCTAAATTCGAGCAGTTTCATCAATTGAAACTGACCTGTCCCTGTCCAGGATGAAGTGCCTGGCCTCGGGTAACTGTGTGAGGTTGGACAGCAGTGGCCCCAGGTAATGCAGCGACGCTTTCTTATTAAAGCCCTCAGTGCAGAAGATCTCCACTATTTTGGCCATGCTGATGTTCTGCTCCTGCAGCTCGTGTAACACGTCCACACATGTCTTTTCGTGCCTGGACAGGTTAGAGAGAATGGAGCAGATGCGGTCAGAGAAATCGTACTCTGGGTCGAGGAGGTGGTTCAGCAGCACAGGTAAGATACCTGCATCCTTCACCAGGGGCTTGTGCAGTGTCTCGTCAGCTGATAGGTTGACCAGGGCGTGGTAACAGTCCTTCACAATGGCAATAGAAACATCTGCTGTGAGCGTTACCAGAGCCTTGAGGAAGTCAGGCTTTGTCCGCAGGTAGCGGCAGCCGTCTCGTGTTCCTGTCAGACCGAGGATGTACTCCGTAGCCTGGCCCTTAACGTCTGCCCTCGTGTCCAGTCGCAGGAAAGAGAGCAGCTCCTGAGCCTCGCTGTCACTGAGCATAGCGTGGGCCAAAATTGTTCAGGGGCTTACAAGGCCTTCACAAAGCACTCGGTGTCTACAAACCTAAAGACACACAGAAGATAAAATAACACTGGAACATCTAACAGAAGTTAAGTTAAGAGAAGATAAAGAACAGCAGGAATGGTGAAGTCGCTGTGCAGCATCATATCTACATTCTACCCCTTTAGCAACTTTAATAAAATAAAATAATTATTAAAAAAGAGCCTGGGAACAAATGTAGTGAGTTTTGAGCATCTCTCCAGATCACATCACAGCTACAGATAAATGAGCTGAGACAGCAGGTTCACTCACCACCGCTGTGTAATGACTCACTGTGGTGTACTTGTGTGAACTGATCACTACTGATCCCAACGTCCATTCACTGATCACTACTGATCCCAACGTCCATTCACTGATCACTACTGATCCCAATGTCCATTCACTGATCACTACTGATCCCAATGTCCAATCACTGATCACTACTGATCCCAACCTCCAATCACTGATCATTACTGATCCCAACGTCCATTCACTGATCACTACTGATCCCAACGTCCATTCACTGATCACTACTGATCCCAACGTCCAATCACTGATCACTACTGATCCCAATGTCCAATCACTGATCCCAACCTCCAATCACTGATCACTACTGATCCCAACGTCCATTCACTGATCACTACTGATCCCAACGTCCATTCACTGATCACTACTGATCCCAACCTCCAATCACTGATCACTACTGATCCCAACGTCCAATCACTGATCACTACTGATCCCAACGTCCAATCACTGATCACTACTGATCCCAAGTGGGTAGTATAAGGGTAGTATTGTTTACATGTAATATTAGTGGAGGAAATAAGATGTTTACAGATGTTACATTTTAGCCTTCATAACTTTAAAACCGGCTTTTGGTTATATTCATATATTCTTATAATTTTGGATTATTTTGTCACAGTGAGAAGAACTATCATGCAGTAATATTTGAGTGGTTATTACTCCTTATATATTTGTGTACCTTACAGTAGGTCATCATTTTCTAGTAATCAGGGAATTACTGGTCAGTACCCATCTGGGAACCCATACTGGGATTGACTGGAATTATTTATTGCTCAGATGCAGCACTGTTGATTTTCATGTGAGTTAAAGTCACATGTTTTGCTAGTAGGCAATGGAAACAGTGCTAGTAGTGGTAACAATGTTAGTAGTGGTAGATGTAGTAGTGGTAACAGTGCTAGTAGTGGTAACAGTGCTAGTAGTGGTAACAGTGCTAGTAGTGGTAACAGTGCTAGTAGTGGTAGATGTAGTAGTGGTAACAGTGCTAGTAGTGGTAGATGTAGTAGTGGTAACAGTGCTAGTAGTGGTAACAGTGCTAGTAGTGGTAACAGTGCTAGTAGTGGTAGATGTAGTAGTGGTAACAGTGCTAGTAGTGGTAGATGTAGTAGTGGTAACAGTGCTAGTAGTGGTAGATGTAGTAGTGGCAACAGTGCTAGTAGTGGTAGATGTAGTAGTGGTAACAGTGCTAGTAGTGGTAGAGTGCTAGTAGTGGTAACAGTGCTAGTAGTGGTAGAGTGCTAGTAGTGGTAACAGTGCCAGTAATGGTAGATGTAGTAGTGGTAACAGTGCCAGTAGTGGTAGATGTAGTAGTGGTAATAGTGCTAGTAGTGGTAGATGTAGTAGTGGTAACAGTGCTAGTAGTGGTAGATGTAGTAGTGGTAACAGTGCTAGTAGTGGTAGATGTAGTAGTGGTAACAGTGCTAGTAGTGGTAGATGTAGTAGTGGTAATGTAGTAGTGGTAACAGTGCTAGTAGTGGTAGAGTGCTAGTAGTGGTAGATGCAGTAGTGGTAGCAGTGCTAGTAGTGGTAGATGTAGTAGTGGTAACAGTGCTAGTAGTGGTAGATGTAGTAGTGGTAACAGTGCTAGTAGTGGTAGATGTAGTAGTGGTAACAGTGCTAGTAGTGGTAGATGTAGTAGTGGTAACAGTGCTAGTAGTGGTAGATGTAGTAGTGGTAATGTAGTAGTGGTAACAGTGCTAGTAGTGGTAGAGTGCTAGTAGTGGTAGATGCAGTAGTGGTAGCAGTGCTAGTAGTGGTAGATGTAGTAGTGGTAACAGTGCTAGTAGTGGTAGATGTAGTAGTGGAAACAGTGCTAGTAGTGGTAGATGTAGTAGTGGTAACAGTGCTAGTAGTGGTAGATGTAGTATTGGTAGATGTAGTAGTGGTAACAGTGCTAGTAGTGGTAGATGTAGTAGTGGTAACAGTGCTAGTAGTGG
Source organism: Hemibagrus guttatus (assembly GCA_033459395.1). Taxonomy (NCBI): domain Eukaryota; kingdom Metazoa; phylum Chordata; class Actinopteri; order Siluriformes; family Bagridae; genus Hemibagrus; species Hemibagrus guttatus. The sequence continues at coordinate 18,610,752 of JAUCMX010000024.1, read as the reverse complement.
TAGATGCAGTAGTGGTAACAGTGCTAGTAGTGGTAGATATAGTAGTGGTAACAGTGCTAGTAGTGGTAGATGTAGTAGTGGTAGAGTGCTAGTAGTGGTAACAGTGCTAGTAGTGGTAGATGTAGTAGTGGTAACAGTGCTAGTAGTAGGACGGATCTTGCTAACAGTCGGCTCTCACTGGCTAGCTGTCCCATCATGCAACGCGGGGATACAGTTTTATTCTAGTCTATATCGAAATGTTAAATAAACCTCATTCTTCAATAGCCATAATTATTATTTGTATAATTACAAATTATAATTTGTTGTTGTTGAAGGAACAGAATTCAATGACACACCGTAGCGTTGCAATCAGATCATAGAAGTCAGAGATATGTTATATAACTAACAGTAAGAGTGAGTAAACAACAGCGGAATGATTTCCGACCTGAAACCAGTGAACACGACTAACTAACTGATGACTAGTTAACGTTAACGCACTTACCTACTGCAGCACTCAAACACATGGTATGATGGGATGATAGAGCAACACTTCTTTCCCTGATTTGGAGGTGAATGACGGTGTTTTACTGCCACCAACAGGGCCGGAGTGTGACTCAGGCGGTTCCTGTACAATAACTCTGTGTGGAAACCATAAGTAGAGTATAGTGTGTATAATACAGTGTGTATAATACAGTGTGTATAATATAGTGTGTATAATACAGTGTGTATAATATAGTGTGTATAATACAGTGTGTATAATATAGTGTGTATAATACAGTGTGTATAATGGAGTGTGTATAATACAGTGTGTATAATATAGTGTGTATAATACAGTGTGTATAATGGAGTGTTTATAATACAGTGTGTATAATACAGTATGTATAATATAGTGTGTATAATATAGTGTGTATAATACAGTATGTATAATATAGTGTGTATAATACAGTGTGTATAATGGAGTGTGTATAATACAGTGTGTATAATATAGTGTGTATAATACAGTATGTATAATATAGTGTGTATAATATAGTGTGTATAATACAGTATGTATAATATAGTGTGTATAATACAGTGTGTATAATATAGTGTGTATAATACAGTATGTATAATATAGTGTGTATAATATAGTGTGTATAATACAGTATGTATAATATAGTGTGTATAATACAGTGTGTATAATATAGTGTGTATAATACAGTATGTATAATATAGTGTGTATAATATAGTGTGTATAACACAGTATGTATAATATAGTGTGTATAATACAGTGTGTATAATACAGTGTGTATAATACAGTGTGTATAATGGAGTGTGTATAATACAGTGTGTATAATATAGGTGTGTATAATACAGTAGTGTGATAATGGCAGTGTGTATAATAAGTGTGTATAATACAGTATGTATAATATAGTGTGTATAATACAGTGTGTATAATACAGTGTGTATAATATAGTGTGTATAATACAGTGTGTATAATATAGTGTGTATAATACAGTGTGTATAATATAGTGTGTATAATACAGTGTGTATAATATAGTGTGTATAATACAGTGTGTATAATATAGTGTGTATAATATAGTGTGTATAATAAGTGTGTATAATATAGTGTGTATAATACAGTATGTATAATATAGTGTGTATAATATAGTGTGTATAATACAGTATGTATAATATAGTGTGTATAATACAGTGTGTATAATAAGTGTGTATAATATAGTGTGTATAATACAGTGTGTATAATATAGTGTGTATAATACAGTATGTATAATATAGTGTGTATAATATAGTGTGTATAATATAGTGTGTATAATATAGTGTGTATAATATAGTGTGTATAATATAGTGTGTATAATACAGTATGTATAATATAGTGTGTATAATATAGTGTGTATAATACAGTATGTATAATATAGTGTGTATAATACAGTGTGTATAATATAGTGTGTATAATATAGTGTGTATAATATAGTGTGTATAATATAGTGTGTATAATACAGTGTGTATAATATAGTGTGTATAATACAGTGTGTATAATATAGTGTGTATAATATAGTGTGTATAATACAGTGTGTATAATACAGTGTGTATAATATAGTGTGTATAATATAGTGTGTATAATACAGTGTGTATAATAGGTGTGTATAATATAGTGTGTATAATATAGTGTGTATAATACAGTGTGTATAATATAGTGTGTATAATACAGTATGTATAATATAGTGTGTATAATATAGTGTGTATAACACAGTATGTATAATATAGTGTGTATAATACAGTAATGTATAATACAGTGTGTATAATATAGTGTGTATAATATAGTGTGTATAATACAGTGTGTATGATTTCATAGCGTGTATAATATAGTGTGTGTAATATAGTGTGTATAATATAGTGTGTGTAATACAGTGTGTATAATATAGTGTGTATAATATAGTGTGTGTAATATGGTGTGTGTAATATAGTGTGTGTAATATAGTGTGTATAATACAGTGTGTATAATATAGTGTGTATAATATAGTGTGTGTAATATGGTGTGTGTAATATAGCGTGTATAATATAGTGTGTGTAATATAGTGTGTATAATATAGTGTGTGTAATATAGTGTGTATAATATAGTGTGTATAATATAGTGTGTATAATATAGTGTGTGTAATATAGTGTGTGTAATATAGTGTGTGTAATATAGTGTGTATAATACAGTGTGTATAATATAGTGTGTATAATATAGTGTGTGTAATATGGTGTGTGTAATATAGTGTGTATAATATAGTGTGTGTAATATAGTGTGTATAATATAGTGTGTATAATATAGTGTGTGTAATATGGTGTGTGTAATATAGTGTGTATAATATAGTGTGTGTAATATAGTGTGTATAATACAGTGTGTGTAATATAGTGTGTATAATATAGTGTGTATAATATAGTGTGTGTAATATGGTGTGTGTAATATAGTGTGTATAATATAGTGTGTGTAATATAGTGTGTATAATATAGTGTGTATAATATAGTGTGTGTAATATGGTGTGTGTAATATGGTGTGTGTAATATAGTGTGTGTAATATAGAGTGTAGTATGATGTGGTACATGAATATAATATATAGTGTGTATAATATAGTGTGTGTAATATAGTGTGTATAATATAGAGTGTAGTATGATGTGGTACATGAAAGAATTTGTAATAAGGGACACGAATAAGTGTCCATAACTCAGGTTCTAAACAGTGGGATGTGATGTGGAGCTCCTCTTTAGGGGGAAATCCAGTTTTATTTCTTTATTACGGTCTCAGTATCTGGGTTGTAACAACACACGACCCATCTGAGTTCAGCACATGTCATGATGTAGAGTTTCTTCTCCCCTGTGATAAGAGAATTAAAATATCAGTTCAAACCCTCCCACTGTACTCAGCAAGGATACTCTTTCCATAAATAAACGCTGTCTTTTTATTCAATTTTTTACATCAATAAAATTTTTCGTTTACTAAGAGAGAATCTGATTTGTTTTCATCATAGATTTGAAATGATAGGATGTGTTTTTTTTCATGTAAAGCCAATGATGAGACAACAGATCAACAGATCATTTGTTTTGACGGTGTATTTGTTTAATTAAAAAAAGAGATTTAACAGAGAAGATTTTGTGCTCTGTTTTTGTACAGCACCTCTTTTACAGTCTTTGATCATAATAATAATAATAATAATAATAATAATAATAATAATAATAATAATAATAATATAGTATTTTATTCAAATCCTCACAATTTTAATAAAGATATAAAAATCATTTTCACGCCATTAAATAAAAAAGCTGTGTGCGTTATCTCGGCTTCCTGACCACCGTGCCTCAATGCCTATACATTCGTCAGGCGCTTTTTGATGACGCAATTAGCCTCGGTTGAATTTTAATCGAGTATATACTCCTTACATAAGTGCACTACAAAGACTGTGAAATAACCGGTCGTGCACACTACTTAGTGCACTACATGTCTAGTAGGAAGCCGTTTTGTTTTGCGCCTACGAGCCCGGGGAGAATTTGAAACATGGCGACTATACAAATTAGCGAAGCGGAGAAAGTCTATATCATGCATGGAGTTCGGGTAAGCGAACATATAACTATTTAACTACACATTTAGGATACTTTTAATGACCCAGATTTAAATGCTATATATTCTTTTAGCATACATGAAGTTTTGTTGCCGTAATGATCATTATGTACTGCTAGCTAACTGGTGCTAATTAAGCTTTCCAGCGGTGTGTCCTGAGCGCGCGCGTGTGTGTGTGTGTATGTGTGTTTGTTGTTTGGGGACAGGATGATTTAAGAGTGGACGGGCGAGGATGTGAGGACTACAGACACATGGAGATTGAGACAGACGTGGTGTCCAACACAGATGGATCTGCTAAAGTCAGACTGGTAAACCTCTCTCCTAGCTGCGATGTGCAAGTGTTCAGGTCCACACACACACACACACACACACACACACACACACACACACACACACACACACACACACAAACAAACCTGTACCAAAGAACTTCTGCTGTAATCATAAACACTGTCCTGTACAGACTCCGGTTTCCTCCCCCGGTCCAAAGACATGCATTGTAGGTTGATTGGCATCTCTAAATTGTCCGTAGTGTGTGATTGTGTGAGTGAATGAGAGTGTGTGTGTGTGCCCTGCGATGGGTTGGCACTCCGTCCAGGGTGTATCCTGCCTTGATGCCCAATGACGCCTGAGATAGGCACAGGCTCCCCGTGACCCGAGAATAGATCGGATAAGCGGTAGACAATGAATGAATGAATGTCCTGTACAGATCTGGTCACTTTATTAGGAACACCTGTAACCCTGCTCATTCATACAGTTATCCTGTCAGCCAATCACGTGTCTGCAACACAGTTCTTCACATCATGCAGATATTCAAGTCAAGAGCCTTAGATCTCTCTCCTGCGATTTTGACTGTCATGTTTGTTGGTGCCAGACAGCTGGCCAGTTTGGGTGAGTCTGTGCCCACTGTAGCCTCCTCTTCCTGACAGGACTGCAATCAGATGCCATAATTTGTTGTTGTAACCCATACGTGTGGGTTTGTGTTGTGTGTTTGAGGATGCGTTTCTGCTCATCGTGGTTGCAGAGAGTGCTTATTACTGTAGATTTCCTGTAAGCTCAAAATAGGTCTGATCATTCTCCTCTGATTCTTTTCATAAACATGGTGTTTTAGTCTCTGAACTGTTTTTCATACCATTCTGTGAAACTCTACAGACTGTTGTGTGAAAATCCCAGCTGTTTGACTTCTTACACATGCTGAGGGCCACGCAGTTCCTCAGTTCCCGCTTCAGTTCCACAGTAAATGTTTGTGTGGACACCAATGAAAAAAGCTGGATCACTCAGGACAGAGTGACTGATTTCGTCTCAGAATGGTCTTCAGTCTTTAGCATGTTGCTTGTTATACTGTATGTGTGTCAGTGTTAATTTCGTTAACGAAGATGATGAAAAAAAATTGGTTAATGACCATTTTTTCTGTGACTAAGACGAGACGAGACTAAGACGAAACTAATATCTGATGATAAAATATATGACGAAATTTAAGACGTTTCTTTGTTAACGAGACGAGACTGGACTAAAATGCTTTTTCAGGAGTATCGAACATTCAAAATAAAGATCTCTTTGTATCGGCTAACTGTCTTTAAAAATGTGTGTCCCTGTCACTGGACTGGATAGGGGCGTTTCCATCTCAGACAGTTAGCGGGTAAGCTAAAGAAAAGGAAGAACTGACATATGGAAGCATTTCTGTTATAATTCCTCTGAAAAAAACAACATTTTGCACTGTCACAGAAAACGGAGAGACACCCTGTGGCTATAAAATAGACGGAAAGAACACCATGAATCTTAAGAGGTATCTGATGGAGCATCGCCCTGCTATTTATACAGCTTCTGTCACGGAAAGTCAACTATTTAGTCTTATTTAAGTACTTTTTCTTAAAGTTAGGTGCACATTTATTTGGTTTCAGAAAGCTCTCATAAGCTTAATTGGTCTAAAGAGAGAAAAATTATAATGACTTTGTCTAAACACTACATAGAAAATTAACAAAATTAAACTTGGTGACTGCAGTTTGACTAAAACTAATGACTAAAACTAATGACTAAAACTTGACAAAAATGAAATGACTTTTCGTCGACTAAAGCTAGACTAAAACTATTTGACTAAAATGTGACCAAGACTAATAACCATTTTCGTTTGAAGATAAAGACAAAGACTAAATCAAAAATGGCTGTCGAATTTAACACTGGTGTGTATGTAATAAAGTTGAGTGTCTCAGTGAGTTTTATATTGCTCCAGGGACAGACAGACATCCTCGTGGGAATAAAAGCAGAGATCGGGAGGCCGAGGCCCATGGCTCCAGATGAGGGTTATCTGGAGTTCTTTGTTGACTGGTAAGTAAATATTTACCTAAAAGGATGCACTCAAAGTTTAAACTTGCAATCGAAGAAATGAAAATAGATTTTATTTCGGAGTTATTACAATAGCATTAGAAGTGATCTCTGTGTCTGTGATACGTGATGAGTTTTGAGTATAGGTTTACTAACTGCATTTAATTCAGCTACATAAATTAAGACTGAAAACAGAAAAATATATTTAAATCTAATAATGTTACCATTTTAAACATTTTAGTGTGCAAGTGTTTGTTTAAAACTCAGAAAAAGGTCTCGTATTAGAAATGTATATAGTGATGATGCTGGTGTTATTAGTCTTTTTGTCCAGCTCTAGTCCTCAGATGAATTTGTTACACTGATGCTGCTTTCTTTAGTGCCCTGATTTCCTGCTGTGTTTCAGCTCGGCGAACGCCACGCCGGAGTTTGAGGGTCGTGGTGGTGAGGAGCTGGGAGTTGAGCTGAGCAACAGTCTGTATAAAGTCTTTAATAACAGACACAGTGTGGATCTGCGCAGCCTCTCCATCTGCCCTGGAGAACACTGCTGGGTTCTGTACGTCGACGTGCTGGTGAGCCCTCACACCTCAGAACTTCAATAATCTGACCCTGCAGCAGAGACACACAGTTTCCACAATGCTGCAGCAGCTCAGCTGAACCTGACTGTGGAGGATAAACAGATGAACCTCATCTGAGAGAAAAATGAGTTTACATTTATACAAATATAGTTGCTATCTAACAGAGACTGAAGAGGTGGAGAACACTTACTGTGAGGGAGTGAGAGACATTCACCCATTCATTTATTAATCATTCATTTATCCATCCGTTTGTCCATCCACCTGTGACTTGATCCATCCGTCTTCAGTAAACACTTTTTACTGTTCAGCGGGCCAGACCCTACACTGGGAACACTGGGAATGAGGCAGGAATAGCTCCTGGACTCTGGTCGATTGCAGCATGAGAAAGAACAAAGTGAAATCTGTGTGTGTATAAAATCAGAGTGAATATAAAATCCTGACTTCTTCTCATGCTGATGTGTCTGTTTTCAGCTCCTCCAGTGTGATGGAAACCTGTTTGACGCGATGTCCATCTCCATAAAAGCAGCTCTTTTCAACACACGGTATAAAACACCACACTGTTACACTGGCTCAGTATTTGGTTTATCCTGTTTGGCTGTAAAGGCAGGATAAGGAACAGAGATGCATAGTTCTACCTGTTTTGTATAATGATGATGCTTTAGACTGAAAATACACACACATAAAATCACCCTGACTGAGCAGTACACGATACCTCAGAGCAACAATCACCTCACACTTTAATTCTTTCTTTTTTTTATTCTGTCATTTTTAAAATCTGCATCATGTTCTTTCAGCTCATGCTGCTTCTGAAACATAGTTTAGCAAATTGGCCTCCATGTAAAACAGTAGCATTTTTATCAGAAACCTCAGCTACTGATAACATTTTTAATGAGATAAAAAACAGAACATAAGGTGGTCTGATTATGATGTTTTTCATGTTTATACAGTGACTCAGTTCTTCCCTATTCATCACCACAAAATATCTTCATGCAGTTTGAGGGAGGAAAATAATGGTGTGTTACTGTCATGTCCATATAGATAATAAAACCTGTGGCTTAACTCGGCAGGATTCCCAAAGTTCACATATCGGAGGACGAGGAAGGAGGCAAGGAGATAGAGTTGTCTGATGACCCGTACGACTGCATGCGTCTCAACGTGGAAAACGTCCCCTGCATTGTGACTTTGAGCAAAGTATGCATTTACAAAACTCTACTACACACTGCATCCACGATCACTTACTGAAATATTATGACTGAAAAGTGAAAAACTGTATATTGCTGATAAGAGGTTCAATATTGTAAACAAAATGTACTAAAGGTGTACAATAGCTTAAAATTAAACAGATACTTTTATAAATTCCCACAAAACATTTTCAGATGTCTCTGAGGAGAGGAAAATGATGCTCAGAAACATTGTGAGCTCTGTAGCAGTGCCTGAGGTGTCATTTGTAACTACATAACTAACTACAGCTCCAAAGTTACACAGGTAGTGTCACACACTAATGCTGCAATCCATTATACTCCAAAAGATCCAAGCGGGTGTTCTAATCCGATCTAAAAGTCTTCCAGTGCTTCAGCTCAGAAAAACATGAAGCCAGAGAGCAGTCATTTATGGCAAGTCTCTGAATTTAATAAAGTTCTTACTTAAATGAAATTATTCCTGGAGAAATAGCATATAATGTTCGCCTTTGCTGATAAATATTATGTCACCATTATGTCAGCTGTTCCAAAGCTGCATGTTAACACACGTTTGCATGAAACAAAAGCCACACAGCAGTAAAAAATCAAAATCCATCACGCAGAAACTGACGCAAAAGGAAATCCCTTGGCTGTTGACTGTCTGCATGCCGCCATGTTGTTCTGATGTCATGTTTGTTTACGTTAGAGAACTCGAGCTAGCTGCATGTTGCACAAGTTCCTGACTTGGAACTCAGAGTTGAATAATCGCTTCATCTTATTGTTCTGTATTAGTGGATTGCATCATAACACTGACTGGCCATGCCTGTGCTGAAGGTGATTAGATGAATCAGGCAGATTGGAAGCAGATGAAAAAAAATGCAAAGAGCAGAGCAGGAAATTTCTGAGTGTGTGTATGTGTGTGTGTAACAGATCGGACACAGGCACGTAGTGGACGCGACCCTGCTGGAGAAAGCCTGTTCAGTGGCCAGTCTGTTCATTTCGGTCACACACAAAGGAACAGTGACGTGTGTAAGGAAGCTTGGAGGAGGCAGTCTGGACCCAGACAGTATCTTTGAAATGACCGAGGTGGGCAAATTACACACACACTGAAATACAGGCCCAGAGAGAGGACCAGCTGAAATACATTACACTTTAAGTAATCATTACTGTGTGTGTGTGTGTGTGTTTAGACGGGAAAGCGAGTGGGGAAGATGCTTCATGAACCTCTGATGGAGCTACTGCAAAAAGAAGAGAGTCTTGGAAAAGAAAGAACAAAAGTTGGCTTCCTGGCATAGCATCTCTTTTACCTGGATTTATTCTTTTTGTATTTTGAAATCTCAAATAAATTTTTCAATTTTAAAAGGTGTATTTTTTTTATTCCACACTGCAATAGAACACCTCTGCTCTTCTGCTTCATATGAAGTGATTTACAGATGAAGGAAACAGCAGATGTGTTTCTGTAGTTTTTTAAAACAAGGTTCTGAAAAAAGACTCATGGCTTCTTCGTCTTTTCTGGAAAGTGTACGCTTCTTTACACATTTATTATATGGACACAATTATTAAAATTTAATAGAAGGAAAAGAAGCGAAAGGGAAAATGTGCTGTTTGACGTGTCTGCTTTAAGACTTAAAATTTATTTAAAATTTTATAAAAAAAATTATTTGAAAAGCAATAAAACATTACGAAATAAATCAGCATTTGCACACCAGAATCCACATTACTGGAGATTCTTCAGATGAAGTCTGAATCAGACAAACGATGGACAAATGAAAGACATTTCTTAAAAACGAAAATAAATCCTGACACGCATGTCATTTCATTTACACAGAAGAGAAGTTCTGAACAAGCAGATTAAGCGTTTTAGTTGGATTTGATTTGGAAAAAAAACAGATTTAACAGAAGCAGAAAGTTCTGCATAGTTTCTCTTTAAAATGGCCATAAAACAAGTATGGAGAAATATGTGTGTGTACATGTACACACACGTACACACACACCTTGACTGATAGTGCTGTTGGAGGTCATGCAGGTAAAATTCTTGCTTTTCTAACCTTCAGGAGCAGCAGGTCAGCCTTCTTTCATAGCTTCTCATCAGAAATCAAATGTACTGTCTGATCCTAGTCCGATCTTTCAGCCCTTGAGTCACATGGTTCATTTTTCCCTGCACTACATGGCCTCATCATATTCTTGATCAAACTGCTCAGGCTCAAATGAGGAGTCGGGCTCGGGCTCAGGCTCAGGCAGAAGCACTGGTTCTGCAGCAGAGAGACGGATTGGATTCACATCACCCGGGGATTTGAACGTATACAGTGTGTTATCCACCATCCTGCGGTCCTCATACTCCAGTGAGTCCACATGCCCCAGTGGAGTGCGAGGCCTGGAAGGGATAAAGGTTTCGGATGGAGCCAGGAAAGGTCGGTACATATCCTTGTCAGGTCCTCGCGCCACATTCTGCTCATATCCAGTATCTTTACTGGTCTTGTCCATGGGGTTGGTGAAGGTGTGAGAACTGTCCACTTGATGGCCGTTGAAGTGTCCAGGGCCACCATCCTGCTGCAGAAGATGCCCGTACACCATGGTCTCATCAATGGAGGTGTACACATGGGACTCGTTTTTAGCTCGTGTTTTTGGGAAAGTGACATCACCAGGAAGAGAAGCAACCCCTTTGGGAATGTAGATGGAGGACCTGCTGGTCATTTTCTGCTTCTTTTTTCTGTTGGTAAAACAGAAGAAGTCAGATCTTATTTGAATGTGAATCTGTACAGACACGACTCAGGATGGAGGTGCACTAAGATGTTTGGTATAAGCAATTTTGTGTAACATAAACATAACACTTTTATGCCCTTACTGCACAACCATTTCCTAGGATTTATTCGTAAAAGATCATTTACACAAGAAATTTGGTATTTCATAAAAATCCCATACTTTCATAGCCCACATGTGCCCATGCTCATGAGTGTTGACTCACTAATGCAAGCTTCAACAGCTACTGTATTTTTATATACAGATTACACTGTTAAATTTGCTTGTATTTCAGTAAGACACTTTGTAATGCCTGCCATCATGGACTTCCTTTCATCACAGCATCGTGAAGGAGACGCTGGTGTGAGACGGGTGTGGGCCACTGAGATGCCCTGCTTTTTTAAAAAAAGATGCACGTTTTGCTAGTGTACCTGTCATTTCAGCTGTGTGACATTTGCCTTTTTATGGAGTTCTGGGCATGAGCAAATGCAAATCAGCTGTGCTGTGCACACACCTGGTGATCTGCACGTGATTAACATTCAACATACATGCCTGTGTATGAAGAAAATGATGCTTCCAAAATCAGACAGACGTGTTGGTTTGGTTATTGCGACGCAAACATTTACACACACTAAAAGACTGATGAATGAACCCCAATGTTGCCCTGTATATCAATATTGTAAACAAAATGTATAGGACAATGGAGAGAACCTGTGACTTACCTTAGTAGCACACAAACTACAATAAGAAGGATGATTACAAGAGCCAGCAGAGCTCCAACCACACCCAAAATGATGCTTAGCACATTTCCTGTAAGATAAACAGCGTGAAAACTTCCTGACCTCTGCCAGTTTCATTCAGTAAATCTCAGACAGACTGAATTGTAAAATCTTACCAGACTTCTTCTGCAAGGAGATCTTGCTGAGAATGGCAAATTTGCCTTGCTCAGGTTCACAGTTGGACATGTTGAGGATAAAGCTCCGCAAAATGTTGTGTTCATTAACCAACTGCTTGTCCTCCCTGAAGCCCATCTCCATATCCGAGCCTCGTTCCTGAATTTTAATTTCAGCATGATTGTAACGACACACTGGCAAGCTGACGTTGCTGAAGCTCAACTGAGCACTGTATTCCTCTGGAACATTTACAATCCATGACAAGGTGGAGTCCGGCTTCATTGGCTCGGGCCAGTCGGGCGTTATGAGGAGTGCAGGGGCTGAGATAAGTGGCGAGACAGTGTAGATCAAGGTATCTGAGAAAAAGAGCAAGGTGTTATAAGGACAGTAAACAAGATCAAACCAATTGATCAGTGAACTCAAGCCTACCTGTGATCTCTGAACTGAAGGACACATTGAGGATCGGTGCTTTTTCTAGTCTTAGGTCCTTATCCTCATCTGCAGTGGCAGTAACTGTGATGTTGGAGGAGATCTGAACTTTCTGAATGATGCCTTTGCTAGCAGAGCAAAAACGGCCAACGTTGACACCATTGGCTGCAAAGACCAGCGCAGACTGCAGGCCATCACACTCCTGCACCCCAGGCACTGACTGATGCAAGCTGCCCTGAGGTGAGCTCAGCTCTACGGTGCCCTGCTCTGGAACATTCAGGACCCAGATGACCTTGCTAAGGGATTGAGGCAGGCACGAGTCCAACGTGGGGATGGTGAGGAGAGTCCCGGCTTCTGGACACGAGGACAAACTCCTGCACTCTGAAAGATGATGAAAGAGACAGGATTTAATCTAAATCATATATACACCATGTCACTGCATCACTGCAACATTCAGGGCCTTAAAAATAACTTCTCACTTTAGCTTGATTGAATGGTTGGTTCTACTGCAGCCTTAAAACGGCATCTGCTATGAAGAGTTTTTCCACTCGGGTCTCCATAGTTGATCATTTCAACAGAACAGACTTCAAGCTAAAACTATAACGAATTCAGAAATGACTTTAAGAAGTTGCTTTCGGCTGCGCCCTGTTCGGGGTCGCCACAGCGGACCAACTGGACCACACAACAACTAGGCACAGGTTTTACGCCGGATGCCCTTCCTGATGCAACCCTCACATTTTTTCCAGGCATGGGAAACACACTGCATCTATTGGCTGGGGTTTGGGCATTGGCTGGGAATTGAACCGGGGCCTTCTGCATGATAGGCGAAAAACCTACCACTGAGCCACCAATGCCCTTGAATTCAGAAATGACTAACAATCATAATTTCATAATACATTTACACAGCTGCACTTTTTCACCATACAGTACACAGTTATAGAAAAGAAATGACTTATCTCACTCTCCTCTCCACTTTCTGTACAGATGCTTTGTGACCAATGACTTGAAATTTGTCTTACTGTATAGGGGCTTGTCATGGCTTGTTTTCTTTGTTTCATGTTAAATATTAATGCCATATTTTAAACAGCATTAATATGTCTCATATAGGCTTCATAAACTGTTCATTAAAGTTGTGTGGAACTGGACTGAGACTCTAAAGCTCTTCTGTACGTCTCTTTGGATCAGGGCATCTGCTACACTCTGTATATGTAAATATAAATAGTTTACACAAAAAGTGATTTAAACACAACTCAGACTCAAATATATCCCGGGTATAAAAGTGCAGTAACCCATGTAAATTATAGGATTTGATTAGTTAGTCTTCTCGTGTGTAAATTCACTCCTATAAACAATTGACAACTAAAACATTACACACACAGTCTCATTCACTCATGCAATCACACACTATGGACAATTTAGAGATGCCAATCAACCTACAATGCATGTCTTTGGACCGGGGGAGGAAACCGGAGTACCTGGAGGAAACCCCCGAGGCACAGGGAGAACATGCAAACTCCACACACACGGCGGAGGCGGGAATCGAACCCCCAACCCTGGAGGTGTGAGGCAAATGTGCTAACCACCAAGCTACCGTGCCCCCAAGAAACATTTAAACATATAAATCTCATTTACTGGCTTAATCTCCGGCATCACTGCTGACTGTAAACGCACACTTTCACTCACTGTTTCAATCAAATAAGAGAAGATCAATGGTTACCAATGGTCTTAGTGGCTGTGAGAATAAGACTGTCCTTAGGGCAGTCCAGGAAGGACAGGCTGGCTTTGGAGCCTGCTGGCACTACAATCTTCTCCTGCACCACTGCATTAACACCAAACTCACAGAAAGAGTCCTGATTCTTCTTCACTATTTGAAGACTCAGCCCTTTATCACTCTGAAGATCGACCGTGCACAAATCTGAACAGGACAAAATGAGAACAATGAGCTTTAAAATCACACGCACCTTGCTCAGGAAAATAATGTATTTAATTTAGAATTCATATAGTAACATATTACACAAGAACATATTTGTACCAAATATCCAGCCTGCAAAATACACTGCCACTGAGACAGATATTCATTCTGAATAATTAAATCACTTTAACAAGTAATTTGTGTTCACACATGAAAAATATTTTCCTACCTGGAAATCCACCCCTGAACACAGATACCCTAAAGTGCAGAAAGAGCCCATCAGGAACTCCAGCATTCTTGACATCACAGTTATTCAGAGACAAGCTGAAGTTTCCCAGATAATTAGTAGGCTGGTGATCAGACAGTGTTTTTTCAACTGCAGCCATGTTGGCCTGCTTGTATATCACTTTAACTGTTTTGCTTTGGCATGCTGGTATGTTGTATTTCACAAAATCAACTGTGAAGTTATGCTTGGTGGGTAACACAAAGTTCCACGTCATTGTGTATTCAGCAGGGAGGCCACTGGCACCGAGGAAGTCTGTGTCCGATTGGCCACGAGGAAAGACAGCATCTATAGCCAACGCTGAACCTAAAGAAAAGAGATGCCCTGCACTGAAAATTTAGATGCAACAATGATTCCTTTGTCAATTCATTCATTCATCATCTGTTGTCTGTGTTGACAACCTACTGGTTTGTGAGTGTTAAATAGATATAAAGGGGTATATATATAGATATAAAGAGGTATAAATCTATATTACAGATCAAATAAACCATATACATCATTGAGGGGCCTCTGCACTGTGAATATTCAAACTTAAATGGAATCCGCTTTCCCCCCACATACACAGCGTTCCCAGGATAGGATTCAGGGTTAGACCAGATAAAATGGTTACCAAGTGTGAGTGAATGAGTGCACTGCTGTTCCTTACCAACAGCCTCAGAGTATTTGATCGCAAATGAGCTCAGGGTTGTTTCCCTGGGAACCTCCAGAGTTATGCGCCCTTTCCAAACAATCTGGATGCGAGTGATCGTACCGTTTTGACAGAATTTGCCGAGGTTCACGGGCCCTGACCGTAAATACATTAAGAGGGAGTAAATGTCCTGTTTGTCAGGACATTGTTCTGATGATTGGATCTGTCTAATTCCCGGAGCTGGAAACTCTAGCTGAAATGACTTGGAAGATTTGACTTTCAAGTCCCATGTAAAGGTTCTGTTGAAATCTTGGAAGGTGGACCAGTCTGCTTGTATGGAATCATAGTTGCACGGCTTTGAACAATCTAAGAGGAACAAAATATAAATGTTAGTTAATGAAAAAAATACGTCAAATATGTGAAACTGGGTCTTTTGATAACTGGAGATCCAGGAGTCTCTTTCATTAAAGCAAGTTATAAAAGATCTTCATGTGTAAAAACCACCAGTCACGAGACAACTGGCATTTATCCAAGGTGCAAATACACAGCTGTACCTAACAGATGCTGATAAATTCTACACATTCTGAATTTATCTGCTCATGCACAGCCACACTCATTCACGTGAAAAAACACCCCAATCATCATACACGGGAAAACAGCCTTGCATTCACATCAAATTTCATTTAGCCAACTGTCTGTTACTGACAGGATGGAGCAGATCAGAAGGTCTCAGATGATGATCATTGACAACAAAGTAGAGATACTGTGGCAGAAAATAGAATAGCAAACGATTTATTTGGTCACTTTTATTAATGGTAAATTAAACCTCAATACGACAGCACACATGTAGCCATGCCAACAATCAAATGTCAAATTTCTTTTCATCTGCCAGAAATGATAATACTTTACTTTACAAGAGCACCTCAAATAAATTGACCAGCAATTACACTTTTCTACCACTTTTGCATGTGTATGCACCCAAATCACATTCTCTGTGTAAAAATGGTTTACAAACAAATCTATGCATTTGCATAGGCAATAAATGAGACTCCAGGTTTTTACACTTTAGATAGCAAAGTATCCCTACAACCCACACTACCTATTCATTCATCGCTTGTATTTGCCGAACACGTTTTTTTCTGTAGTGCAGGGATTGCCCACATTCTCAACATCCGTCTTCCCTGACTGCTGAAGACTTTGCCTTCTTTTATGATAAAGACTGAAAAAATCTTCCAGACTTTCACTTATACCCTGACTACAGCTAAACTACACATCCAGGATTCCTCTTCTCATTCACTGCTACATTGTTCTAACCTAAAAAAAAAAAGTCATCTGGTTCTGAAATCCTACCACCTGCCCACTGAATCCAATCACTTCCATAGTGCTCCAGACCATCTAATAAGACCTTCTGCCCTTTTCACTACAATCATCAATGGCTCCATCATCTCTGGTTAGGTACCACTACCTTCAAGAGAGCCAGGGTTAGTGCCATTCTGAAGAAACCTGCTCTGGATCCCTCAGACTACAGCAACTACAGACTGGTCTCACTTCTTTCTTTTCTTTCTAAAATCTTTAAATGCACTGTTTACAATCAGCCGTCTCTCTCTCTCTCACATAGAACAACCTCCAAGATCCCAACCAATCTGGCTTCAAAGTGGCACATTCCACTTTTAGCCGTCACTGAGAAACTACATATTGCTAGATCAGCAAACTGTCATCTGTCCTCATCCTTATCGAGCTTTCAGTAGCATCTGATACAGTCAACAACAAGAAGTCTCTCTTAAACATCCTCAAGAGTCTTGGAATTCCTGGTACTGCATGACCAATGGTCTTCCTACCTGAAAGGCCATATCAGGTCACATGGAGAGGATCAACATCTATTTACACAGACTCTCCACTGGTGTCCCACAAGGATGAGTACTCGGTTTGTTTCTCCCTCTACACTCACTTTCTTGGCAAAGTTACATCCTCACAGTATCCTCAACACCCTCCACCCAGGACAATCAGGTGTTTTTTCAGTCTGTTGTCATTTCAAGAATGGACTACTGCACCTTGCTCCTGGCAGGTCTACCTCGAGTGCCATTCCAACAGTTGGCATCTCCCTTCCCTCAAGTAGCTGCCTGCATCAGTTTTAAAACACTGCTGCTTGCCTTCAATTCCAAAAACAGACCAGCAACTTCGTACCATGGAATGTAAATGTATATTTAAATGATGCATCTTTGCAAAGTGTGCTAAGCAGTAGTACTGAGTCATGCTGGGTTAGGTGTTGATGTTAGATGTTGACTTATGAGCGTTGGGAGGCAACAGGGTGTTGAGTAATATGACTGCCTCAGGGAAGAAACTGCTGTGGAGTCTGATGGTGGTGTCACAGTACTTTCTCCTGTTGGCTCTCTTCATCCTTGGTTGAAAGTGGAGGTGCTGCTGGGGAGGAGTCCAGGATCCTCTTCAAGTCAACAATTGTCTTATTAACATTAAGAGATTGACTGTTGTCTCTGCATGACTCTGTGAGCTGCTCCACCTTCTCTCTTCACGCTAACTCATCACTGATATCTGATGAGGTCCACAGCTGTAGTGTCATCAGCCAACTCTGATGGGATGATTGTTTTGAATGCTGAGATATACAGGATAGCAGGAAATTTACAGAAATACTATAGGTGAGGTCTCATTTATTACCGTTGTGTATACATATACATTTAGTCCATAAACTGTGCATGTGCATACAGGCGACAAAGACAAAACATAAAATATACATCTATAAACTGACTGACAAGCGTGATGAGTAGCTCACTGGTTGATTTCATTTGCCCAGTGCAATTCTAGTTGATCTATAGTATAGGGTTTTTAGCCATAGACACATCTCAAAGAGAGAGTGGAGCCAGATTTAGCGTTTCCTTACCAGTTATGCAATGCAACTGCAAGCCAATACATTTAGAAAAATAGCAGCGGAAAAGACAACAATGATGACTTTTTCTACATATAATTATGGTAACAGAAGGCAAACATGCCCATAATACTTCATAAAACATATTTCTCTTAAAAACAAACATAATGTAAATGAGTGTGGCCATGTATTTACATTTATAGCATTAGACATGAGCAGAACCAAATGCTGTAAATGCCGAGCAGAACATTTTAAATCGTGTAGGATTTATCAACGTCCATAACATGCAGCTGTTTTTTATGTATGATTATTGGACATATATATAATCACACATACTGCCAAACACACTTTTAGCTAATTCTTACATCTATCTATCTATCTGTCTGTCTGTCTACATTATTTTGTCTCCCACCATTCAGACATTGACAGACATAAAATGATATATTACATACATGTCCCTGAAATTAGTCTGAACTAGTAATAACTATTAATAACTAAAGGAACTAGTAATAAACCCAAGCTGAGGAAACAGGAAATACCACCACCTAGCAAGCCCCCTTGGTGCCACTTACCAAAGTCCCTATTAATCTCAATAGTGAAGATGTCCTGAGGTCTGCTGCAGGTGAAGTTCACCTGAGTGCTCTGAGATGCAGTGATGACTTGTTTTGCGCCACAAGCCTGGGAGGAGTCTTCACCCACACACACAGAACAGTTAAGACCCTCTGTTGGTCTGCTTATGATCACCTTGGTGTGATCGTTAGTGGTCAC
>JAUCMX010000024.1:18562069-18587069 GCA_033459395.1 Hemibagrus guttatus | reverse complement strand
AGCAAATGCAATTTGCTATATTGTTGTATATATGTATATAAAATTATTATTATATGTTTTTGAATGGGGGGGCAAAGTGGCTTGGTGGTTAGCATGTTTGCCTCACACCTCCAAGGCTGGGGGTTCGATTCCTGCCTCCGCCGTGTGTGTGGAGTTTGCATGTTCTCCAGGTTTCCTCCGGGTACTCCGGTGTCCTCCCCCGGTCCAAAGACATTCATTGTAGGTTGTCTGGCATCTCTAAATTGGGGTGTGTGTGTGTGTAGATCGGATAAGTGGTAGACAATGAATTAATGTTTTTGAATAGGCTGAAGCCTGGAGGAAAAAACCAATAAAGAGTGAGAGCATAGAGAAAAAGTGATGGAAAAAAAGAAGAAGCGGATAAGTAGATAAGGAAAGAGGAAGACTGGAGGAGTTAACATCGGGAAAGGGGTTAAGGAGGGGTGATAAAAAAGAGGAGAGCAGGCAGAAAATCTTTGGGATAATCTCGAAATGCACCATTCAGCATTGGTACACAAGACAGCAGTGACTGTAGCCTGCTGACGCCAACACTGTAAAAAATTTTAAGCCTTCACAACAAAAAAAAACCCTTAGTACCAATTTCCCCTAGCTTTTTCTTGTTTACTCAACTTTATTGAATAACAGTTATACTGACTTAAAACTAGTCATTAGTGATACAAAAAATAACTAGTTGAGTTAACTTAAGATTATTCATTTTCTTGTTCTACAACAAAACTTTTTAAGTTGGCCCAGTTGTTTTTTGTTTCTCTGCACAACTCAAATTCTTTAAGTTGTGTGAACAAGAAAATGCTGCTGGAAATTGGTACTACATAATATTACATTAGGACAGGAAAATACAATATGTTGCTATCACTTTTTTTCAACAAGTCAAAAACTGCAAAATATTTCTCAATATGACTTATTTATTTTCAGGTTTCATTTGGTCATTATATATATATATATGAGGACAGTCCCTTACAAAAATTTACCATGGTTTTACCAAAAAAAACATTTACTGTAATAAAAACATGGTTATCAAAAAATAATCATGGGTTTGATTCATGGTTTTGCCAAACAACACAGAAAAAACATGGTTACTACACTTTTAATATATAATATATTAACATTTTTGATATGTTAATGTTCATGAGGGGGTCTCTGTCAGAATTTATTACATTGACTTAATTGTATTGTCACATGCATGTGTTGCCAGGCAGGAGAAATCAGACCCAAGTGCAGGGATAAACATGAAACAGAGATTTATTATAAAAATGAACAAACACATACACGGGAACACCAGGGAGAAAACTAAACACAAAACAAGATCCCAAGAACAGAAAAGGCACACAATTACGACAAGGACTCAGCAAACATAAGCACGACAACTTAAATAGGGGATAAATAGGGGAGCTGATCAGTGCAACACGAGGGACAGGTGTGCAGAGGCGGGAACAGGCTAAGGATCAGGCGAGGCAAACATGTGAAAACACAAAACAAACAAAGACACATGGCACAGACATAAACAAATCCCTGCTGGAATGCCCCCTAGTGTTCCAACAGGGCATTAGCCAAGCCATCCATGACATGTATACATTTGCAGAGGGTTTTTTTTTATTGAACTTTAAAAGTGAGAGTGAGAGTTTTCAGAAAACTCATTTTTTTAAGTTAATGAGGAAAACTTTGGGATACAATGAGTGAACTTATTAAAAGATGTTCTGCTTTTTCTTTTTCATGGACATTTGCTCAACCAACACAATAAAAGCAGTTGTTTAAACTTTTTTGTTGTTTAAAGTTGGGTTTTTTACAGTGAAAGAACAAATCGGAGGAGAGACTATTATCATAGGTTTGTGCGAAATTATTTGGATTCAGACTAAAATGAGCACCACATCAGATACAGACTGACATATCAGACAGAAGACTAGGGGCCATGCCCCAGGGGTGTCCCAGGTGGTGGAGGGGGATAAGTGATCAAGAAAGAGTGTCTGGCCATCAAGTGAGCAGTTGTCACCCTCCTGTACCATATGCTGGGACGAGCCTTCACCCTCTGTTCAGACCATGCCTTTCTCCAGTGGCTCCACCTCATGAAGCATGACAACATGCGGATCACTTGTTGGTATCTGGCACTTCAACCATTCGAGGTGGTCCACAGTCCAGGAAGTAGGGGGATGTGGAATTGGTGTCATAGTTGGGTGATGGTTTTTGAACAGATTGAAACGCTAAGGATCCCACACGTGCAAGATTTTGCTAATGAGTGTTCTGTGTTTCAGTGAGCAGTGGCAATGAGAGAGAGAAACAAGAGGCACTGAGAGAGAGAGAGCTGAGCAGCACACAGCACTGTGAGTGTGTGTCTGTGTGTGAGTTAAAATTGCTGAAAAGTAAAGAAAATTAAAAGTAGAAAAAAATAAAAAATCCACTCAAATTGTTCCAAGCATGCCTCTCATCTCATGTGAAAAATAAACTTTTTAAAAAATATGTTGATTGAGTACTTGCTACACTTAAAACAAGAATAAAAGAATGATGAATTAACTGCTGTGAGCAGTTGAAGTGTACCTGCTGTAAATGGCAAGTCATTTGGAATAAATACCTGAGTCATAACTGCATTCCTGTGGCTGCATTTTCAACAAAGCCTGATTTTTGACACCCTATTGATTTTAGTGTGACTAGATTTGCCAGGACAGAATCTGATTTCATCATGCCGTGCCAGCCCAGTCTCTGAGAAAAAGAGGTAACATAACGTACATGTAGCATCATCTAAACATTACACCATGTTGATGTTTGTTGTTATAAACTGATATATGAGAGATTATTATTAACTGATGAATCTGAAGAGCTGCTTTGTGACAGTGTGAATTGAACTCTGAGCATAATGCCCAGGTCGCCGTTAAATATATTAAAATTGGAGTGGCTTGTAATAATTTTAATAAAGATAATAAAATAATAAAAGCCTTTAAATAAAATAATAAAAGCCTCAATTCCAGGAAAGTGGGAAAGAGGCATTGGCACTCCCACTAAAGTGGTAGCAGTCACATGCAATGCTGTTCAGACCAACTCACAACCTCAGTGTATCCACGCCAGCAGACTGAAACGATGCCCTGTTCCAGTGACATCTAAGAAAGGAGAGAATCTGCAATTAAGCAGCCCTTAGAACTTGTTTATGTTGTGGTTCTGATATACTAACTCAGCCATCATTTGGAAAATAGGAAATTCAGCAAAATTGTTTGTCATATTCTTAGTAGGGACCTTATGCTCCTGTATAATTAGTCTTATATCTCAGCAGCACTGTGATGGAAATTTGGCTTGTGCCTTTTCTTTAGAAATTTGTCCAACGTTCATAGAACATCGTGTTGAGTCTGTCATCATTGGTACTCAGTGGTCATTGTTTCCTCTAGACAACAATACTGCAGTAGAGGTCAATAAGAACAGCTCGTCCTGCCTGATTCCCCCTCCTATCGGCTGGCCACTACAGCTGAATTAAGTTCTTACGTTAAATGCACTTATCCTTATCTAATGATACTGAACAAGCTCTGTAATTAGTCAACATTGAATCAAAGGCTATGAGAGAAATTGTTCTGCAGAGAATGAAGACTTCTCTGCACAGAAACTTCTCTGCCACTGATTCTGCATCCTCCTTAGCTGTTGGATGTGCTTCTACCCATCTGTGACTCTATCCTTTACAACCAAGACATACCTTTTCTTCTCCTTTACTTCTCCCATGTCCATGAAATCAATAATCAGTTAAATTAAATTAAATTCAATTTATTTGTATCGCACTTTTAACAATGGATATTGTCTCAAAACAGCTTTACAAAAGTATAGAAACCTAGAGAAAAAAAAATTATAAAGTTTAAAGTTAAGTTACTATTTTATCCCTAATGAGCAAGCCTGAGGCGACAGTGACAAGGAAAAAGTCCCTGAGATGATATGAGGAAGAAACCTTGAAAGGAAGCAGGCTTAGAAGGGAACCTCATCCTCATTTGGGTGACACTGGACAGTAAATAATGTAACTGTAAATAATGTCCTTTCTACAACAGTAACCAAGGGCTTATGGGGAACTATTAGGTCAGTGTATTTTCTGAGTTCATTATAGACTTAAGATTAATTCCTTCCTGCTGAAAACTGCCTGAGGCAGCAGCAGTTCAGAGAAGGCATGATAGTTTCCAAGTGTTTCTATCCACAGCAGTCCCCTGGGTCACAGGCTGTCTACACAGATCCATCCACAGCATCAGTGAGCACAACCAAGCAATGAGACTCTAACCAGGGGTAGAGAGAGAGAGAGAGAGAGAGAGAGAGAGAGAGAGAGAGAGAGAGAGAGAGAGAGAGAGAGAGAGAGAGAGAGAGAGAGAGAGAGAGAGGGAGAGAAGGGGAAAAATATATCTATATGAAGTTTAAATAAGTTACTATTTTATCCATAATGAGCAAGACTGCAGCAACAGTGGCAAGGTAAAACTGATTTGAGGAAGAAACCTTGAGAGGAACCAGGCTTAGAAGGGAACCCATCCTCATTTGGGTGACACTGGACAGTAAATATCTTTTCTACAACAGCAACCAGGGACAGAGGTCAGTGTAGTTTCTGAGTTCATTATAGAAACTAATTCCTTGCTGTAGCAAGCTGACAGATGTAATGGCAGATCTGTGACGGTATGTTAGTTATATTTTTAGTCACTTTTTAATTACTCCTGCAGCAGTCTTTTATTTTGCAATGAAATATTTTTGAACACACCTATTCGTACCTCATTGGAGCTACTGGTAATGGACTGGAATGTAGACAAAAGATATAAATCGCTTTAACTCAAAATTTCAGCCCTCAATGCCAGAGCATATATGCTGGAGCTACATGATCTAAAACAGTGTGTGGATTCTCCCATAATATTTTACACTCAAATTAAACCTATACAATATAATGTATATGTAGCGCCCCTTATAAATCACCACCCGCACCCCGTGACTTAAACGAGTGCCCAGGTGGATGAGACAATAAAAAGGGTACGTGGACCAGTGTGCAGGTTCGGAAAGAGCAGTGGTGAGAGAATGAACAGACAGACAACAGAAGGCGTGATGAATTTAACTAAAATATTTATGTGAAAATTATATATTCTTCTCGAGACAATATATTAACAATAAACAAAGAAGATAAATTTATCAACAGAAAATCAGTTATTGGGAATTGATAAATTTTTAATTCGACTACTTCACCTAATTTAGTTCCTAGATTCCAATATCTAATCAAATTAAATCCAGATGTTTTACTTTAGTACTCTTGATTTTGGTTTGACCTATCTATAATTTCAATTTTCTAATCTATTTATTTGATCTAATTTTAGATGGCTAGAATATATGAATTTATTCTTCTTTTTCCAACACTTTTAGGTTTTCTGATTATTTTAAATTTAAACACCTGGCAAATCAACAAAGGGAAGAAAAACAGTATAACTCCCATGTAAAACAATGACAAAGGGAAAATTTAAACACTACAGCACCAACAATGGCTAAATAACAAAATATCAATAACAATTCAAATTTCAATTAAGTGTATAAACAGTTGTGAAATAATTAAATTCAGTTCAACATAATTTTCCCATTATCAGTTACTTTCTTCAGAAAGTAATCCAACAGGGGTAATGAGGTTAGCTGACTGTTCAGGCCAACTGTCATGTTGACCAAAAAACAAAAGAAAGTCAGTCTTGAGGGGAAAAAAGTTAGTCAATTCACGCTGTCCTTTCAACGCAATTTTGTTCATCCGAGAGGAAAGGAACAAACACCATTCAACTCAACGAATCTGCTGAAATCCGTTGTTTTAGTAATTCGCTGGGTGGCTCGCCATCACAGGACACGCCGTGGTATCTGTCAGTGTTGTCGCCGACTCCACGGTCAAACACTGAACTCCTTCAATATCCTCCGTAAAACAGAGGATGGTGTTTCCCGTGTCTCTATAGTCTTTCTTTACCAAACTTTCCATTTAGTTATAACCGTATCTTTTTCTTTTTATTTCTTTGCTCACAAATCCTACAAACCCGATTCCAAAAAAGTTGGGACACTGTACAAATTGTGAATAAAAAAGGAATGCAATAATTTACAAATCTCATAAACTTATATTTTATTCACAATAGAATATAGATAACATATCAAATGTTGAAAGTGAGACATTTTGAAATGTCATGCCAAATATTGGCTCATTTTAGATTTCATGAGAGCTACACATTCCAAAAGAGTTGGGACAGGTAGCAATAAGAGGCCGGAAAAGTTAAATGTACATATAAGGAACAGCTGGAGGACCAATTTGCAACTTATTAGGTCAATTGGCAACATGATTGGGTATAAAAAGAGCCTCTCAGAGTGGCAGTGTCTCTCAGAAGTCAAGATGGGCAGAGGATCACCAATTCCCCCAATGCTGCGGCGAAAAATAATGGAGCAATATCAGAAAGGAGTTTCTCAGAGAAAAATTGCAAAGAGTTTGAAGTTATCATCATCTACAGTGCATAATATCATCCAAAGATGCAGAGAATCTGGAACAATCTCTGTGTGTAAGGGTCAAGGCCGGAAAACCATACTGGATGCCCGTGATCTTTGGGCCCTTAGACGGCACTGCATCACATACAGGAATGCTACTGTAGTGGAAATCACAACATGGGCTCAGGAGTACTTCCAGAAAACATTGTCGGTGAACACAATCCACCATGCCATTCGCCGTTGCCGGCTAAAACGCTATAGGTCAAAAAAGAAGCCATATCTAAACATGATCCAGAAGCGCAGGTGTTTTCTCTGGGCCAAGGCTCATTTAAAATGGACTGTGGCAAAGTGGAAAACTGTTCTGTGGTCAGACGAATTAAAATTTGAAGTTCTTTTTGGAAAACTGGGACACCATGTCATCCGGACTAAAGAGGACAAGGACAACCCAAGTTGTTATCAGCACTCAGTTCAGAAGCCTGCATCTCTGATGGTATGGGGTTGCATGAGTGCATGTGGCATGGGCAGCTTACACATCTGGAAAGGCACCATCAATGCTGAAAGGTATATCCAAGTTCTAGAACAACATATGCTCCCATCCAGACGTCGTCTCTTTCAGGGAAGACCTTGCATTTTCCAACATGACAATGCCAGACCACATACTGCATCAATTACAACATCATGGCTGCGTAGAAGAAGGATCCGGGTACTGAAATGGCCAGCCTGCAGTCCAGATCTTTCACCCATAGAAAACATTTGGCGCATCATAAAGAGGAAGATGCGACAAAGAAGACCTAAGACAGTTGAGCAACTAGAAGCCTGTATTAGACAAGAATGGGACAACATTCCTATTCCTAAACTTGAGCAACTTGTCTCCTCAGTCCCCAGACGTTTGCAGACTGTTATAAAAAGAAGAGGGGATGCCACACAGTGGGAAACATGGCCTTGTCCCAACTTTTTTGAGATGTGTTGATGCCATGAAATTTAAAAGTTTAAACATTTGATATGTCATCTATGTTGTATTTTGAATAAAATATTGAAATTTGAAACTTCCACATCATTGCATTCTGTTTTTATTCACAATTTGTACAATGTCCCAACTTTTTTGGAATCGGGTTTGTAAATCAAAACCAACCACGCTTCCCTCTCCCCCACATCATGTGACTCTCTTTTCTTCCACTGATTCGTTGAACCCTCAACTCCTGAATAAAAGGGACATTACATCCTTATAACAAAACATTTCTTATATCAACATGGAAAAGGGAAAAAAAGAAAGAAAAACATCACATTACTCTTATATTTACTCCAAAATTAAAAGAAAATCATTCAAATGACCATTAATTTATTCATAATCATTAATTTATTCATTTAAATTCTCCCTAGCTCTATTTATTCCTATTTATATCCTGTTTATAGTAACCCTGGGTTACACGCTCCCCCGCTAACTCTATGCACGTCCCTGTGCATACTACTAGCAGGTTGTGTAATTATAGGTTCAATTGACTTTGTAAAATTACTTTCCATAATAGAGTCAGTTACAGCTGTACTAAGACTCTGGAAAAGGGACTGTACAATTGAAACTAAAGGGTTACCCAATTCAGGGTAGGTAAGTATCCGTGGTCTCTGTCTAACTCTGCTAGACTTCCTGGTGAACCTTTCATCTTGTTCATTTGCAGCTCCACAATCACTATCTCCTTCCATTCTCTCTGCAGGTAAGTTCTGATCAGTAGGCATATCAGAGTTATTTGCAGGTAAATTATTCACCTCAGGCTCCACAATTTCTTTATTCTCTAATTTATCTTCAACAAATCACAAGACAATAAAAGGTCACTGAAGTGTTCTGGAAGGACCTTCCTGACCTTCTGGCTTAACCGTGTACACAGGGAGATCACCCGCTCTGCTCACCACAACATACACAAGTGATTCCCACTTGTCGGCCAGTTTGCTGTTTCTGCGTGCATTCCTAACTAGAACCCTATCTCCAATATCTAGTGTAGTCTCACGAACATGCTTGTCAAAGCGAACTTTGTTCCTCTCTCCAACTTTAGCAACATTTCTCACTGCTAAATCATAGGTGTCTTGCAATCTAGACTTGAGATCACACACATACTGAGTATGTGTTGCGAACTGTTTCTTACCCTGAAGAACATCAAAAATCAAGTCAATAGGCAATCTTGGCTGCCTTCAAAACATTAATTCATATGGAGTAAACCCAATTGAGTCATGTTTGGTACAGTTATATGCATGTACCAGGGGCTTTATAAAACTATTCCAACGCAACTTATCACACTCTTTCAATGTACTGAGCATGCCCAAAAGAGTACGATTAAATCGTTCACATGGATTCCCCCTGGGGTGGTAAGGGGTCGTCCTGATCTGATTTGTATTCCCATCAATGAGCAAAGCTCTTTTATAGTCCTAGACTCAAAATCAGCACCCTCGTCGCTATGTAACTTTTCAGGGATCCCATAATGGACTATAAAATTTTCCCAAAGAGCTTTTGCTACAGTGCATGACTTCTGGTTAGATGTAGGAACTGCAACTGCGTATTTTGTAAAGAAATCAGTAATTACTAGTACATCCTTGGTGTTCTTTGAATCTGGTTCGATAGACAAGAAATCCATGCATACCAGCTCAAGTTACTTTTATATTAACCAATGGAGCGGCTTTCTCAGGGAAGGACTTATGACAAACACAACTAGGGCATGTCCTACTCTTTTTCTCCACATCCACAACCATTCTAGGCCAATATAACCAAGATCTTAGCAGATCAAGTGTACGTTCTATACCTAAATGTCCTATGTCATCGTGTAGATATGCAAGAACCAAATTACGCAAGGATTAAGGAAAAACCAATTGGTATTGGATGCATTCGTTCTCCTGTCTCCTCCTATAGAGGATTCTGTTTTGTAACTACAATTTTCCAAACTCCCTCATCAGCAAGGGAAGGGTGGGAAGTTCTTTCCTTATGGAGGGAAGAATTGTCTCACCTGTCTCTAACTGTCTAATGACCTCACGAGTCACAGCATCAGACCTTTGGTTTTCTCTCAGTTCATCTTCTGTAACAACTGCAGTTTCAGAAAGATTATCACAAATCTCATTCTGATCAAAACTGCATGGAATTGCGTCAACATGCATAGCAAGAGATTCAACCAAAGCAAAAGGAGAATCAGCACAAGTGGCTGAGTTGTGATGGACTGTGTGTCTTTCACATATGGCTCGTGTAACCTCTTCAGAGACAGTAGGAACATCTTCATCAAGCAAGTGATTCACAATGAACTGCCGAAATCGTTCTTGTTCTTTTCGAGACGCAATATCACTTATCAACCCTCCCTGCGGACGTCGGGACAGACTGTCAGCGTCCAAGTTTTGTTTCCCCGCTCTAAATTGCAGCTTGAAGGAGAATATTGAAAGAGCTGAGAGCCATCTGTAGCTCGTAGAATCTAGCTTCGCAGAGGTCAACACATACGTCAACGGGTTACTGTCAGTGACAACCATGAATTGGTTACCGAATTATTATTATTGGTCATCGAACCTTCCAAAACAAGAGATTGTCCAGCTGGAACAACCGCAGGCTTTGTGCCAGGAATCCGCACCAATCCAATAATACAATTGGATTTCTGCTTGAATCGGTGTTCAAGGATACTCAGGATAGCTCTGAATCCATAAGGTGAAATTAGAT
Organism: Hemibagrus guttatus; assembly: GCA_033459395.1. Classification (NCBI taxonomy): domain Eukaryota; kingdom Metazoa; phylum Chordata; class Actinopteri; order Siluriformes; family Bagridae; genus Hemibagrus; species Hemibagrus guttatus. The sequence continues at coordinate 18,576,946 of JAUCMX010000024.1, read as the reverse complement.
TTGATTTAGCAACCGCTGAATAAGATTGACTCTCGTAGACTAGGTCAAGAGTGTTTGTGCCTATAAGCACTGAAGACTGAACACCACCTCTGGTATTTGCAGTGACCAAGGCAAGTGTGGAAAGTTTGATCTCGGTTCCAAGGAATTCTTTAGGAAAGACTACATCAACTTCAATATACCCAAGATAAGGAACAAGCTGACCATTCGCTTCTTCTACCTCTAGAAGATGGTTAAGAGGTATGATGTTCAAGTGAGACAAATTTTGATCATAGAATGCCTGAGAAACAGTGGTCACCTGTGAGCCTGTATTAAGAAGACAGTTACATCTCTGCCCTGCAATTAAGACATCAGCAGTGCATTTTGCTCCTACCAACCCTTTTGGCAGAACAAGAGGTTTGTTTCTAGTATTAACATTACAGTTATATGTTCTAGTCTTATTCTTTTTGGGACCCCTATTACTCTTCCTAGCCCCCGTTTGTCCCACAACTGGAGCTGATTCTAGTTTAAAGGAGTAGAACGTGATGAACCTCCTTGAGCATCCCAGTTGGACTGTCTCTCACTCAGAAGACTTCTTTTGGACACTACCTTAGCAGGGTTTGCATCATTATCACAATTGGAAGCAATGTGACCATCTTCACCACAACGGAAGCAGTACCAGGGTCTAGGCTTACTCTGTTGCTTGGTGGAAAAACTTTGAGATGCATCATTCAGATTTGTTTGCACAAACTGTGATTTGGTCATTTTGGAAGTAGATTTACCAATTACAGCCCTCGAAGGCTTAGCAGCAGAAAACTGACCCTGCAACCCTGCTACCTGCTGTTGTAAGTCACTAACCCTAACTTCATTAGAGTCCTTAGTTTTCTCTTTGGTTTTCTTTAATCTCTCCACTTGGATCTGAAGTTCAGAAATTTGCCTCTTTAATTCAGAGACTGAACCTTGCTCACCCATGGAAGTGTACAGAGAGTAAGAGGAAGTGCGCTGCTTGGACATACCAAGATGCTTCTTCATACGAGACTCTTTAGCACTCTGTTTGTCCTCTACTGTGCGCAACAGTAGCAAAAGTTCTTAGAACATAGGAGGATCATTTTTCTTTTGTTCAAGATGAAACTCTGAAATAAGGACATTATCCCAACAGCCCCTACAAATTGTCAATATGAAGGCCCAGGTTAACAACGACCGCCATCGGTGCCGTTGACCTATAGGGCGCCGGTGGAAATTGGGCTACTGTTGGTCGAAGAAGTAGAAGAGGGAGTAGAGTGCACAGACAGAGAGTGAAGAGGAAATGTAAGAGTGTAGGATTGAGAATAGGAACTCTGAATGTTGGTACTATGACAGGGAACCGTAGAGAGCTGGCTGATACGATGAAGAGAAGGAAGGTGGATATATTGTGTGTACAGAAGACCAGGTGGAAGGGTAGCAAGGCTCGTAGTATAGGAGCAGGATTCAAGCTGTTTTATTTTGGTGTGGATAGTAAGAGAAATGGGGTAGGTGTGGTCCTGAAGGAGGAGTTTGTGAGGAATGTCCTGGAGGTGAAGAGAGTGTCAGACAGGGTGATGAGTCTGAAGTTAGAGATTGAAGGGGTGATGTTGAATGTTGTTAGTGGTTATGCCCCACAGGTAGGTTGTGAGTTAGAGGAGAAAGAGAAATTCTGGAATGAATTTGATGAGGTGATGGAGAGTATTCCCACAGGTGAGAGAGTGGTGATAGGAGAGGATTTTAATGGACATGTTGGTGAGGGGAACACAGGTGATGAGGAGGTGATGGGCAAGTTTGTAGTTAAGGAAAGGAACCTTGAAGGACAGATGCTAGTGGACTTTGCTAAGAGGATGGACATGGCTGTGGTTAACACTTATTTTCAGAAGAGGGAGGAGCATAGAGTGACTTACAAGAGTGGAGGTAGGAGAACACAGGTAGACTACATCCTATGTAGAAGAGGCAATCTGAAAGAGATTACTGACTGTAAAGTGGTAGTGGGAGAGAGTGTAGCCAGACAGCATAGGATGGTGGTGTGTAGGATGACTTTGTTGGTCTGTAAGACGAAGAGGTCAAAGATAGAGATAGAGATGAAAACCAAGTGGTGGAAGCTGAAAAAGGAGGAATATTGTGAGGAATTTAGACAGAAGTTGAGGCAGGCTCTGGGTGGTCAGGTAGTGATGCCAGATGACTGGGAAACTACAGCAGAAGTAATCAGGGAGTAAGGGAGAAAGGTGCTGGGTGTGTCATCTGGAAGGAGGAAAGAAGATAAGGAGACTTGGTGGTCGAATGAGGAAGTTCAGGTGTCTAAGGCCAAGCAGAAGGCATATGACGAGTTGTACACTAGGCTAGACACTAGAGAAGGAGAGAAGGACTTGTACAGGTTAGCTAGGCAGAGGGATCGAGATGGGAAGGATGTGCAGCAAGTTAGAGTTATTAAGGATAGAGATGGAAGGGTGCTCACAAGTGAGGAGAGTGTACAGAGGAGATGGAAGGAGTTGAGGAGCTGATCAATGAGGAAAATGAGAGGGAAAAAAGAGTAGAAGGGGTGAACTCTGTGGAACAGAAAGTAGATAAGATTAGAAAGGATGAAGTCAGGAAGGCTTTGAAGAGGATGAAAAGTGGAAAGGCAGTTGGTCCTGACGACATCCCGGTGGAGGTCTGGAAGTGTCTGGGAAAGGCAGCTGTGGAATTTTTGACTAGTTTGTTCAACAGGGTTTTAGAGAGTGAGAAGATGCCTGAGGAATGGAGAAGAAGTGTGTTAGTGCCGATCTTTAAGAATAAGGGTGACGTTCAGAGTTGCAGCAACTATAGGGGGATAAAGTTGATGAGCCATACAATGAAGCTATGGGAAAGAGTAGTGGAAGCTAGGTTAAGGAAGGTAGTGGAAGTTTGTGAGCAGCAGTATGGCTTCATGCCCAGAAAGAGCACAACAGATGCAATTTTTGCTCTGAGAATTTTGATGGAGAAGTATAGGGATGGTCAGAGGGAGTTGCACTGTGTGTTTGTAGACTTGGAGAAAGCGTATGACAGGGTGCCAAGAGAAGAGCTGTGGTACTGTATGAGGAATTCAGGAGTAGCAGAGAAGTATGTCAGAGTGGTGCAGGACATGTATGAGAGGAGCAGGACAGTGGTGAGGTGTGCTGTAGGTCAGACAGAGGAGTTCAAAGTGGAGGTGGGGCTGCATCAGGGATCGGCTCTGAACCCCTTCCTGTTTGCTATAGTGATGGACCAGTTGTCAGAGGAGGTCAGACAGGAGTCTCCTTGGACAATGATGTTTACAGATGACATTGTGATCTGTAGTGAGAGCAGGGAGCAGGTGGAGGAAAACCTGGAGAGGTGGAGGTTTGTGCTGGAGAGAAGAGGAATGAAAGTCAGTCGTAGTAAGACTGAGTACATGTGTGTGAATGAAAGGGAGGGAAGTGGAACTGTATTTTACAGGGTAAAGAGGTGAAGAAGGTACAGGAGTTTAAGTACTTGGGGTCAACAGTCCAGAGTAATGGAGAGTGTGCGAAAGAGGTAAAGAAGCGAGTGCAGGCTGGTTGGAATGGGTGGAGAAAGGTGTCGGGAGTTCTGTGTGATAGGAAAATATCAGCGAGAATCAAGGGGAAGGTGTACAGGACAGTGGTGAGACCGGCCATGCTGTATGGTTTAGAGACAGTGTCACTGAGGAAGAGACAGGAGTCAGAGCTAGAGGTAGCAGAGCTGAAGATGTTGAGGTTTTCTTTGGGAGTGACAAGATTGGACAGGATTAGGAACGACTACATCAGAGGGACAGCTCATGTTGGACGTTTGGGGGACAAAGTTAGGGAGGCCAGATTAAGATGGTTTGGACATGTTCAGAGGAGGGAGAGTGAGTATATTGGTAGGAGAATGTTGGACATGGAGCTGCCAGGCAGGAGGCAAAGAGGAAGGCCAAAGAGGAGGTATATGGATGGAATTAATGAGGATATGAAACTAGTGGGTGCAAGTGTTGAGGATGCAGAAGATAGGGATAGGTGGAGAGAAATGATTCACTGTGGCGACCCCTGAAGGGAAAAGCCGAAAGAAGAAGAAGATCCCAACAGCCCCTACAGAACTGTCTCAGCAAGTGTCGATCAGCCTCAACAGTAGGCACACCACCTCTTCTTACGGCACGCGTCAATGTCACTTGAAGACGCTGCAAGTTCTGTGAAGGTTCCTCCCCTGTATTCTGAAGTGTATTCAAGAATCCAGCAAACAGCTCATCACCATCTTCAACTGTTCCAAAAGCTGAGTCTAAAAGATCAAGATAATCTCTTTGGTGAAGCATGGGGTTTTCACAATATCAGCAGCTTGAGGCAACAGGCTGTTAAGAATCCTTCGGGACCTGAGAAGATCAGAAACAGTGGGATCTCGTAACATGAGTTCTACACTACTGTGCCATGTCTCTTAATCCATCTCATTTCCTGGACGAGGGAATCTTCCAGAAAAGAACCTTAATTTGGAAGGTGTGTGCATGTGAGAAGAAGCTTCCTCACTCTTTACGCTCAACCACAACACACTGCACTTTTGGGGGATTCACATTAGGAACAGACATATGAGCTAATGTAGGTTCATTAGGAACAAATGCAGTACCATTCAAGGTCTCTGGTTTCTCTCTGATAGGACTCACCTGAGAAAAATCTGCCTGGATCTCTGGCAAGGCATTCAGAAAGATAAGTGGTTCAGGATTACTCTCAAGGCAATGCTCATCCTGAGATGCAGGTCCCTCACATTTTGAAAGTTGTTCTTTTAAAAGTAGCTCATAAGATTTACCACTACGTTTTGCAATACGCTTCAACTCCTCTATGTAGACCTTGGTGGCGCTACTAGTTACAGCTTGCACATAAATACTGGACAATGCTTTAATCGTACATTTAAATCTGGGGTCAATGGGATTTTCATAAATGAAAGGCCCTAAGCTCTTCAGTGCACTCCCACTTTCAAATTCAATTATCAAATTTTTGTGATATTCCGAATCTGGGTCATCAGTTCGGATGATCCTATCAATGTGCCCATATCTACTGAGATGCTCAATTAAAGCATCATCTTTCTCTGTGTTTGTAATTCCACTCACAATAAGTGAGTTTGGAATTTTGACATTCTCTTGTTCAATAACTTCCATTACTTCCAGTGTCTATATATCTGTCTGTTATGTTATCAAAATTATCTCTCTACTCACTGCTCCTGACTGGCTCGCCAAAAACTGTAACGCCCCTTATAAATCACCACCCGCACCCCGTGACTTAAGTGGATGAGTGCCCAGGTGGATGAGACAATAAAAAAGGTACATGGACCAGTGTGTAGGTTTGGAAAGAGCAGTGGTGAGAGACTGAACAGACAGACAACAGAAGGCGTGATGAATTTAACTAAAATATTTATGTTAAAATTATATATTCTTCTCGAGACAATATATTAACAATAAACAAAGTGTTACGGTGGGCAAGATCCCCCGTAGGACCACTAGGGGGCCGTCAGCAGGGGTTGTGTTTGTTCGGTCATGTGTTCGTTTTAGCCACGCCTCTTCCTAATGTGTTTCCACCTTTGTTCACCTGTTCCTAATGTGTCAATGATTATGTTCCTTATTTATAGTGGCCGTCTGTTTGTGTTCATTGCTAGTCCTCGTCTGCGTGTAATGTCTGTGTGGATATATGTTCTTCAGTTGAATAAACCCCTGTCTGCCGTCTATCTCCGCGTTGGGTCTGATGCATCTAAACCGGCACAACCAGCGTTATGTGACACAAAGAAGATAAATTTATCAACAGAAAATCAGTTATTGGGAATTGATAAATTTTAATTCGACTACTTCACCTAATGTAGTTCCTAGATTCCAATGTCTAATCAAATTAAATCCAAATTTCAATTAAGTGTATAAACAGTTCTGAAATAATTAAATTCAGTTCAACATAACTTTCCCAATATCAGTTACTTTCTTCAGAAAGTAATCCAACAGGGGTAATGAGGTTAGCTGACTGTTCAGGCCAACTGTCATGTTGACCAAAAAACAAATGAAAGTCAGTCTTGTGGGGAAAAAAGTTAGTCAATTCACGCTGTCCTTTCAACGCAATTTTGTTCATCCAAGAGGAAAGGAACAAACACCATTCAACTCAACGAATCTGCTGAAATCCGTTGTTTTAGTAATTCGCTGGGTGGCTCGCCATCACAGGACACGCCGTGGTATCTGTCAGTGTTGTCGCCAACTCCAAGGTCAAACACTGTGAACTCCTTCAATATCCTCCGTAAAAAAGAGGATGGTGTTTCCCGTATCTCTATCGTCTTTCTTTACCAAACTTTCCGTTTAGTTATAACCGTATCTTTTTCTTTTTATTTCTTTGCTCACAAATCCTTAATCAAAACCAACCGCGCTTCCCTCGCCTCTTCCCTCTCCCCCACATCATGTGACTCTCTTTTCTTCCACTGACTCGTTGAACCCTCAACTCCTGAATAAAAGGGACATTACATCCTTATAACAAAACATTTCTTATATCAACATGGAAAAGGGAAAAAAAGAAAGAAAAACATCATATTACTCTTATATTTACTCGAAAAGTACAAGAAAATCATTCAAATGATCATTAATTTATTCATAATCATTAATTTATTCATTTAAATTCTCCCTAGCTCTATTTATTCCTATTTATATCCTGTTTATAGTAACCCTGGGTTACATATACAAAAAGTGTGCTCTCACCAGAGCCTGAATTATCTACAGTCTAATAATTAATGTTTTTATTATTTAGTACGGTTGTTGTATCATATTTACTTTTATTTTAATGCTATACCACTTTGTTGATACCTTCAAATCACCACAACTATGTATTTCCAACACATTCTTTTTATACACCTTTTAGACAATATCACAACTCCTCAAATACAACACAGCAGCAAAAATAAATACCTCAGCAACACAACAGCAGACAATTTATCACAAGTGACCACTCAATTTTATACCACATTTACTTACTATTTCTCCACAGGATTCTGCAGAGCTCATCCGTCCTGGCTTGGGTCACCACTTCTGCCTTACCTTTGTCCTAAATGGCCACGTATCTGGTCTACAGGAGGCAACCACAATGCAGGTCCCAGATCCAGGGCTCCGTTGTATTTTATTCCAAATTATGTCAGGGTCACAAAAACAATGTGATAAAAATCAGTCTAAGTGAAATCTTCAAAAGTGAATCTACCGGATTCCAATCACCAAACTGACCAGATTAGCTCAGTCAATCGAACACACTAAACTAAAATAAAGAAATTCTTCAGACTGGATGATTCGAGATGAGGTTTAATGTAGTCAGCACTGAGTACCAGTTATGAGCTGCTCACAAAAAACATCCTAAACCTTTACCAATGTGCTTCAAAAATGCATGGATTCTCTCAGTCTTCAGCTGCAGGTGTCCCTTGGGACCAACACTGGACTGAGCAGTCTACCTGACCTTGATTCTAAGCTCAGCGTTAGAAGTTACAATGGACACTGCTGTCGTTGACAAGATTTGCCAAACTAAGGATGTTATTGTTAATTCATAAGCTACACAAAGCCAAATCGATCAAAAGGTGCATGCTATTTGGTAGATCCAGCAGACTGCTCTGATCTGATTGGTTACTCAGGAGGAAGTGTTTTTATAATCTGTAACATACAATCATACTCAATAGCAAATATATTTGTAATTTGGAAGATTTATGTTGGAGAGAATTGCATAGAAGGCAATGTTTCATGGGTTAAGGTCTGGTGAGGGATTCTGCCTTTCTAAAGCCTTCCCATTACAGAAAGTTTACATTACATTTTAGAAAATGAAAAGATTACATTTCAGAAAATTGCACATAGTTTTTTCTAGTATGATTTATACAAGGGACATGTTCATGGACATTTGCAAAACATTTCGAAAGATATGGCTTTTTTGCAATAAAATTATCTATACCTTATACCTTACTACATTATTTATATATTCTATAATATTAGTCATCTGTGCTTCACAACCCGAGGGTCTTCATTTTGAACTTGAGGTACTACATGTGGTTTTTTTCTCTTGTATTCACAATGTTGGTGTGCACGCACATTGACACATTTCTGGTGTTCTGAAACTTTCATTTCCTGAAGCATTTCTTGTTGTTGCGCCACTCGTTTTCTTTGCTGGTAGAGTGGGGCACACACTAACACTTTTTGATTCCTCTAGTTTGTGGAAACGTATTGTCTGGCACAAATATGTTGTCTTGTTTCATTAATAAAACTTGTACATTTTTCACAACTTTCCCAGAAAGAAAAGAAGCGAAGGGGGGTCAAATTGTAACATGACTATATGACAGCTTAAAATCCCCCTCTGATTATTTCATCTGATTTTATTAAAAATATACAAGATAATCTATGATATGTCAGTAAAATATTTAACTAAAATAAATAAATAAATAAATAAATAAATAAATAAATTTACTTGCTTATATTTGATCTGGTGGACACAAGCCATAGTATATGTCAGATGCTGTCCACATCCCCTGCCTAAATACCTTGAGGTTAAGTAATAGGCTTCTGTTCAACATATACAGCGGATACAAAAAAAGTTTACACACCCTACCAAAATTGCAGGTTTTTAAAATATAAAGACAGAAATAGCAAAATCAATGTCAGACTAATTATATCTTTAATGTGATCTTCCAACAAACAGAAATCCATCGAAAAAAAGAAATATTTAATTATTTAAAAAAACTTACCACAGATTGAATGCAAATGCTTCTATTAATTCCACACATCTAGACTTTGAAATTTTATCCCACTCTTCTTTGCAAAAAAAGTTCAAATTCCTTCAAATTGTGAGGGGATCTCCTGTGTACAGCTCTTTTTAGGTCATTCCATAGGTCTTCCATGGGATTGAGGTCTGGACTCTGACTTGGCCTTTCCAGGACTTTTCACCAGGAATTTTCCTTTACTGAAGCCATATCTTGGTTGATTTTGATGTGTGCTTTGGGTCATTGTAAGGTTGGAATGTGAAATTTAGTCTTTATTTTCAGCCTTTTAACTGATAAAAGGTTTTGTGCCAAAATATGTTGGGATTTGGAGCTATACATTATCCCATCTATCTATCTGAAGAGAAACAGCCCCAAAGCATAATGCTAACCCCCACCATGCTTCACTCTCAGTATGGTGTTCCTTGGATGATGCTCTGTGTTAGACTAGGAACTAAGGCCAAAAAGTTCAACCTTTGTCTGATCAAATCCCAATGCATTTTACCACATGGTTTGGGGTGACTGAATGGATATTTTGCTATAATTCAGACAGGCTTGCCCAGAATACAGGAGATGGTAGTCAAATGCAAGGGTGAGCAGTACCTGCCAGAAATTCCTGTAGTTCTTTCACTGTTGGTGTTGGCCTCTTGGTAGCCTCCCTGATAAGTTTTCTCCTCATCCTCTCATCAACTTTGGAGGGTTGTCCTGATCTTTGCAATGTCTCTGTGGTGCCACATTTTCTCCACTTATTGATGATGGATTTGACAGTGTTCCATTGTACATTCAGTGCCTTCGATATTCTTTTACATCCTGATTAGCACCTTTCAACAAAGCCTTTCAGTTTTGGCAACTGGCAACTCTTTGTGGCCAGTGGCACTCAGAAAAATGCAGCCCCAAACATTACAGCAAATACTACAGTGACAGCTTGACTTTTATCTTGTTTTAATCAGAATCACAAATGATGGCAGGTGTTTGTTATTTACCTACAGGCCTAATTTTGAACGTGACTGGTTAACTGAGGACAGTTAGAACCCCCATTATGAAAGGATGTGCAGACTTATGCAGTCAGGGTTTTATATGGCTGTTGTGAACAAAAACAACTTTCCTCAGCGTTTGAACATTTCAGAAGCAAAGTGATCGGAAAAGCATATATGTTCTAAAGAATGTTTAAAATTCTCCCCGAATCCTGTTAGTAATTCAGGAAGTAAAAGGAAGTGACCGAGCTGTTTTCTATCTAAACTCCAAATGAATTTTCTTCCTGATATAATAGAACTTTTTCCTATTTCCAAAATTCACCACAACAGAAAGCTTCTTTCATTAATGTATTATTGAGGTTTAATGTCTTATGAAGGAAGGAATGAAGGAAGCCCTTCAGGGACTTCTATCTCATTTCTTATCTCATTTTCAGCGCTGCTCAGAGGCAAAACAGAAATACAAAGGAAATAGTTAGAAATAAGTAGCCACCCAATCTGTCTGTGTAAATTCCATTAGAATAACAAAAAGGATGTTACTGGATCCTTTGGGGTCACTGATGCAGCTGCAGTCAGTACAGTACCGTATGTCATTACATAAAGTTGTATGACTTTTATGAGTAGTCTATATGAAACTATTTTCTAAACCAAACAGTTGGGAAATAAACATGGATTTTTTTCTGTCTTACTTTCTTCTTTTTCTTTCTCTCACACACAATCACACCCATGCTGTTAGAACAAAAAAGGATAAATCAGTTCTTCTCAGAGGTTGTCAACTCTTGAGATCAGTAGACACAGGTACCCAGCAACTGAAGATCTGCAAAAGACAGGCCTGGAGAGATATCTCAATAAAGAGGCTAGAGTCTCAGCTTATTAAGACATCTCTGATTTTATTGTTGCAAGGCATGAGTATATATACAGAGACAAAGGGAAAAGGCGACCTTGTGCTTTTACAAGATAAACACTTGTCTCTGCAATAAAAAGTTCCAGTCGTTACTCAGAAGAGGCACCATCTTACTGAAATGACAAGTTTCTTCCTGATTCTATGCGTACAACAGAGGCAGGAAGTTCGTGCAGAACAGATGTTCAGGTATGGAAATAGGAAGTTGTGGTCTCAGACCAGGAGTCATGTGTGTGTAGGTACGATACTAAAGATAAGAAGGAAAAGAGCACAGGATACAGAGTAAAGAATGTGTTGCAGTAGACAAAGAGATGAACCATTATGTACAATTATTCTTACACATGCCTAGACAGAGCTGCAAAAAAAAATGACAAACCCCTACTACAGGTGCATCTCAATAAATTAGAATGTCGTGGAAAAGTTCATTTATTTCAGTAATTCAACTCAAATTGTGAAACTCGTGTATTAAATAAATTCAATGCACACAGGCTGAAGTAATTTAAGTCTTTGGCTTTTTTAATTGTGATGATTTTGGCTCACATTTAACAAAAACCCACCAATTCACTCTCTCAACAAATTAGAATACTTCATAAGACCAATAAAAAAAACATTTTTAGTGAATTGTTGGCCTTCTGGAAAGTATGTTCATCTACTGTACATGTACTCAATACTTGGTAGGGGCTCCTTTTGCTTTAATTACTGTCTCAATTCAGCATGGCATGGAGGTGATCAGTTTGTGGCACTGCTGAGGTGGTATGGAAGCCCAGGTTTTTTTGACAGTGGCCTTCAGCTCATCTGCATTTTTTGGTCTCTTGTTTCTCATTTTCCTCTTGACAATCTTCTTCTTCTTCTTTCGGCTTTTCCCTTCAGGGGTCGCCACAGCGAATCATCTCTCTCCACCTATCCCTATCTTCTGCATCCTCAACATTTGCACCCACTAGCTTCATATCCTCATTAATTACATCCATATACCTCCTCTTTGGCCTTCCTCTTTGCCTCCTGCCTGGCAGCTCCATGTCCAACATTCTCCTACCAATATACTCACTCTCCTTCCTCTGAACATGTCCAAACCATCTTAATCTGGCCTCCCTAACTTTGTCCCCCAAACGTCCAACATGAGCTGTCCCTCTGATGTACTCGTTCCTAATCCTGTCCAATCTTGTCACTCCCAAAGAGAACCTCAACATCTTCAGCTCTGCTACCTCTAGCTCTGACTCCTGTCTCTTCCTCAGTGACACTGTCTCTAAACCATACAGCATGGCCGGTCTCACCACTGTCCTGTACACCTTCCCCTTGATTCTCGCTGATATTTTCCTATCACACAGAACTCCCGACACCTTTCTCCACCCATTCCAACCAGCCTGTACTCGCTTCTTTACCTCTTTCCCACACTCTCCATTACTCTGGACTGTTGACCCCAAGTACTTAAACTCCTGTACCTTCTTCACCTCTTCACCCTGTAACCTTACTGTTCCACTTCCCTCCCTTTCATTCACACACATGTACTCAGTCTTACTATGACTGACTTTCATTCCTCTTCTCTCCAGCGCAAACCTCCACCTCTCCAGGTTTTCCTCCACCTGCTCCCTGCTCTCACTACAGATCACAATGTCATCTGCAAACATCATTGTCCAAGGAGACTCCTGTCTGACCTCCTCTGACAACTGGTCCATCACTATAGCAAACAGGAAGGGGCTCAGAGCCGATCCCTGATGCAGTCCCACCTCCACATTGAACTCCTCTGTCTGACCTACAGCACACCTCACCACTGTCCTGCTCCTCTCATACATGTCCTGCACCACTCTGACATACTTCTCTGCTACTCCTGAATTCCTCATACAGTACCACAGGTCTTCTCTTGGCACCCTGTCATACGCTTTCTCCAAGTCTACAAACACACAGTGCAACTCCCTCTGACCATCCCTATACTTCTCCATCAAAATCCTCAGAGCAAAAATTGCATCTGTTGTGCTCTTTCTGGGCATGAAGCCATACTGCTGCTCACAAATTTCCACTACCTTCCTTAACCTAGCTTCCACTACTCTTTCCCATACCTTCATTGTATGGCTCATCAACTTTATCCCCCTATAGTTGCTGCAACTCTGCACGTCACCCTTATTCTTAAAAATCGGCACTAACACACTTCTTCTCCATTCCTCAGGCATCCTCTCACTCTCTAAAACCCTGTTGAACAAACTAGCTAAAGATTCCACTGCTGCCTCTCCCAGACACTTCCAGACCTCCACCGGGATGTCGTCAGGACCAACTGCCTTCCCACTTTTCATCCTCTTCAAAGCCTTCCTGACTTCATCCTTTCTAATCTTATCTACTTTCTGTTCCACAGAGTTCACCCCTTCTACTCTTTTTTCCCTCTCATTTTCCTCATTGATCAGCTCCTCAACTCCTTCCATCTCCTCTGTACACTCTCCTCACTTGTGAGCACCCTTCCATCTCTATCCTTAATAACTCTAACTTGCTGCACATCCTTCCCATCTCGATACCCCCTGCCTAGCTAACCTGTACAAGTCCTTCTCTCCTTTTCTAGTGTCTAACCTAGTGTACAACTCGTCATATGCCATCTGCTTGGCCTTAGACACCTCCCTCTTCACTCTGCGCTGTAACTCCTTGTATTCCTGTCTATTCTCTTCTGTCCTGTCCATGTCCCACTTCTTCTTGGCTAATCTCTTCCTCTGGATACTATCCTGAACTTCCTCATTCCACCACCAAGTCTCCTTATCTTCTTTCCTCCTTCCAGATGACACACCCAGCACCTTTCTCCCTGTCTCCCTGATCACTTCTGCTTGTTTCCCAGTCATCTGGCAGCAATACCTGCCCACCCAGAGCCTGCCTCAACTTCTGTCTAAATTCCTCACAACATTCCTCCTTTTTCAGCTTCCACCACTTGGTTTTCTTCTCTGTCTCTGACCTCTTCTTCTTACAGACCATCAGAGTCATCCTACACACCACCATCCTATGCTGTCTGGCTACACTCTCTCCCACTACCACTTTACAGTCACTAATCTCTTTCAGATTGCCTCTTCTACATAGGATGTAGTCCACCTGTGTTCTCCTACCTCCACTCTTGTAAGTCACTCTATGCTCCTCCCTCTTCTGAAAATAAGTGTTAACCACAGCCATGTCCATCCTCTTAGCAAAGTCCACTACCATCTGTCCTTCAAGGTTCCTTTCCTTAACTCCAAACTTGCCCATCACCTCCTCATCACCTGTGTTTCCCTCTACCTACCTGTGGGGCATAACCACTAACAACATTCAACATCACCCCTTCAATCTCTAACTTCAGACTCATCACCCTGTCTGACACTCTCTTCACCTCCAGAACATTCCTCACCAACTCCTCCTTCAGGACCACACCTACCCCATTTCTCTTACTATCCACACCATAATAAAACAGCTTGAATCCTGCTCCTATACTACGAGCCTTGCTACCCTTCCACCTGGTCTCCTGTACACACAGTATATCCACCTTCCTTCTCTCCATCATATCAGCCAGCTCTCTACCTTTCCCTGTCATAGTACCAACATTCAGAGTTCCTATTCTCAGTCCTACACTCTTACCTTTCCTCTTCTGTGCACTCTCCTCCCTCCTCTACTTCTTCAACCAACAGTAGCCCAATTTCCACCGGCGCCCTGTAGGTCAACGGCGCCGATGGCGGTCGTTGTTAACCCGGGCCTCGACCGATCCGGTATGAAATTCGTACTGACAATTCGCATGGTTAAATTTGGCAATGTTTTACGCCGGATGCCCTTCCTGACGCAACCCTCTCTATTTATCCGGGCTTGGGACCGGCACAGAAGTCACTGGACTGTGACCCCCATGGCTAGATTATTTTCCTCTTGACAATACCCCATAGATTCTCTATGGGGTTCAGGTCTGGGGAGTTTGCTGGCCAATCAAGCACACCAAAGCCATGGTCATTTAACCAACTTTTGGTGCTTTTGGCAGTGTGGGCAGGTGCCAAATCCTGCTGGAAAATGAAATCAGCATCATCTTCAAAAAGCTGGTCAGCAGAAGGAAGCATGAAGTGCTCCAAAATTTCTTGGTAAATGGGTGCAGTGACTTTGGTTTTCAAAAAACACACTGGACCAACACCAGCAGATAACATTGCACCCCAAATCATCACAGACTGTGGAAACTTAACACTGGACTTCAAGCAACTTGGGCTATGAGCTTCTCCACCCTTCCTCCAGACTCTAGGACCTTGGTTTCCAAATGAAATACAAAACTTGCTCTCATGTGAAAAGAGGACTTTGGACCACTGGGTAACAGTCCAGTTCTTCTTCTCCTTAGCCCAGATA